>QXTE01000444.1:402807-541552 GCA_003942145.1 Platysternon megacephalum
CTCCCGTAAGGGAGAAAAACAAGCCCAAAAGACTGGCTGAGAGAAGTTGTGGACTGCCCCTGTGCAGCCAAGAGGGACGGTTTTACCCCAAGCCCGTCTCACCAAGGCTAAAAACAGCTGAGGCTGGTGAGACCGAGAAGGTGCCTTATCACAACTGCTATACCTGCCTCCCCATTAGGGGTCGTATTGTTTTACTTAGCCCAATGTAGGTAAAGCAGTCAGTACAGCCGTTGTGTGGAGAGACCCCCGAAGCTGGTCTGCACACGGGGACACATGCGCCTGGCGTTGCCAGACAGTGCTCTCCTAGCAAAGCCTGGGAAGTATCAGTCAGGGAACATTTGGCAGTTCTTCAAGTGCTGCTCCTGTGAACTGGGCTCTGGAGACTCAGTCCACATGGACCGCGCCGGGGTCTGGCATCTCTCTGGTGGCCTTCCCTTTGCGAGTCCAGGATTCTTCTGCCACAGCAAAGCCACAAGGTCACTGTAGCACCTGGAACAGATGACGGAGGAATGTTGCCTGGACCAGCCGAAAATGGGGCACCCTGAGCTTGCTTTAGCAGAGGGGGCGCTGGGGGAAGGGTTGTGGGGGCTCTTTGAAGTTGGGTGAGTCATGGTGGGTGGGTCTGGGACTGACCAATCAGCTGCTGGGGCTGATCCTGCCAGCTGCCCTCCCAGATCTCATCTTCAAGAAGATTCTGGTGACCCAGCCAACAGGATACCGACTGGTGCGGTGTCTTGTTGGTGCACTGGAGGGTTCAGGAAGGAGCTGAGGAGATCTGTGCTCTGACGCCAGCTCTGTCAGCTGTTGTGGAATTTTGGAAGGACTTGCGCTGGGTAAACCCCAAAATGTTCATCCCATCCAGGAAGACACCTGTGAAAGGTTGTGCTTGGGCTGGAATTGGAGCTGCTGACAACAGCCAGAGCTCTGTGCTTTGCTGGCATCTGTGAAATGCCAGCATGGGAAGCAGCACTGGGAAAGCCATGCACCCATCACACCTTGCTTGGTCAGCCGGTGCAGCAACAGCTGAGAGAGAACTTGCCATCACCACCTACAGCAGAACACTCTGCCTGTCCAGCGACTTCCAATCAAGGATCTCCAAGCCCTTTATTATTACTCTGGGTTTGGTGACAGTAGTGCTGAGAGGCCCGACCCAAACTCAGGGCCCTGCTGTGTCAGGCGCTGTACAAACACATAGCACGAGACAGGCCCTGCTCCACGGAGGTTCCAGTGTAAATAGACAAGGCAAGGTGGTAGAAATGAATAATTATGACCCTCCCCATTTTGCAGACGAGGAACAGAGCCCCAGAGAGATGCAGCAACTGGCCTCCGGTAGTTAGCAGAGGAGGCAGGGCTTGGATGCTGCTCGCGAGTATCAGGCCACTGCCTGAAGCACCAAACCACCCTCCAGCTCAGTTTCGTGAGCACCGACTAACAAAGCCGAGTGCCCTTCTGGGACAGGGAAGAAGGTGGATCTGGGGAACTACAGGACAGTCAGCCTCACCTCAGTCCCAGGAAAAATCATGGAGCAGGTCCTCAAGGAATCAATTTTGAAGCACTTAGAGGAGAGGAAAGTGATCAGGAACAGTCAGCATGGATTCACCAAGGGCAAGTCATGCCTGACTAACCTAATTGCCTTCGCTGAGGAGATAACTGGCTCTGTGGATGAGGGGAAAGCAGTGGACGTGTTATTCCTTGACTTTAGCAAAGCTTTTGACACTGTCTCCCACAGTATTCTTGCCAGCAAGTTAAAGAAATATGGGCGGGATGAATGGACTATAAGGTGAATAGAAAGCTGACTAGATCATCTGGCTCAACGGGTAGTGATCAGTGGCCCCATGTCTAGTTGGAGCCGGTATCAAGCGGAGTGCCCCAGGGGTCGGTCCTGGGGCCAGTTTTGTACAATATCTTCATTAATGATCTGGAGGATGGGGAGGACTGCACCCTCAGCAAGTTTGCAGATGACACTAAACTGGGAGGAGTGGTAGATACACTGGAAGGTAGGGATAGGGTACAGAGGGACCGAGACAAATTAGAGGATTGGGCCAAAAGAAATCTGATGAGGTTCAACAAAGACAAGTGCAGAGTCCTGCACTTAGGAAGGAAGAACCCCATGCACTGATACAGACTAGGGACCGAGTGGCTAGGCAGCAGTTCTGCAGCAAAGGACCTAGGGGTTACAGTGGACGAGAAGCTGGATATGAGTCAACAGTGTGCCCTTGTTGCCAAGAAGGCTAACAGCATAATGTATAAGTAGGAGCATTGCCAGCAGATCGAGGAATGTGATCATTCCCCTCTATTCGGCATTGGTGAGGCCTCACCTGGAGTACTGGGTCCAGTTTTGGGCCCCACACTACAAGAAGGATGTGGAAAAATTGGAAAGAGTCCAGCGGAGGGCAACAAAAATGATTAGGGGGCTGGAGGATATGACTTATGAGGAGAGGCTGAGGGAACTGGGATTATTTAGTCTGCAGGGGGGATTTGATAGCTACTTTCAACTACCTGAAAGGAGGTTCCAAAGAGGATGGATCTAGACTGTTCTCAGTGGTAGCAGATGACAGAACAAGGAAGTAATGGTCTCAAGTTGCAGTGGGGGAGGTTTAGATTGGATATTAGGAAAAACTTTTTCACTAGGATGAAGCACTGGAATGGATTACCTAGGAAGGTGGTGGATTCTCCTTCCTTAGATGTTTTTAAGGTCAGGCTTGACAAAGCCCTGGCTGGGATGATTTAGTTGGGGATTGGTCCTTCTTTGAGCGGGGGTTGGACTAGATGACCTCCTGAGGTCCCTTCCAACCCTGATATTCTATGATTCTATGACAGCCGTCATGGGGCCGATTCCACAGAGGGACAAGGGCCAATGTGTTCAACTGGAAGTGCCTAAAATCGAAGTTAGTGCTGTGGCAAACAATGAAAAAGACACCTGATTTTCAGAGGTGCCCTGGGAAGAGAGAGAGAGATACATCTCAAAGTCATACAGGCCACCACTTGTAACACCGCCTCCAGGTGGGTTATCAGCATTGGGGATTGAACTGAGGCTGCTGGTGCATAGAGTGCAAGGCCAGAAGGGACCGTTGCAAGCATCTAGTCTGATCTCCTGCATAGCATAGGCCAGGGGTCGGCAACCTTTCAGCAGTGGTGTGCCGAGTCTTCATTTATTCTCTCTAATTTAAGGTTTCGCGTGCCGGTAATACATTTTAACGTTTTTAGAAGGTCTCTTTCTATAAGTCTATAATATATAACTAAACTATTGTTGTATGTAAAGTAAATAAGGTTTTTAAAATGTTTAAGAAGCTTCATTTAAAATTAAATTAAAATGCAGAGTCCCCCGGACCCGGGCAGTGTGAGTGTGCCATAGGTTGCCTACCCCGGCATAGGCTGTAGGACTTCCCCACAATCATTCCTAAAAGCAGGGGCAAAGAGTCCTCAGCCTGGATCAGGCCCAGCCACCACTGGGGTGCTCCATACCAATTGGGTGTGTATAACCGAACTCCTGGCCTAGTAAAGTGCTGAGTGCTTCCGGGGGGGGGGGGGGGGGGGGGGGGCGNTGCATGCTCTCCGCTCTCCCAAGGTCTAGGGGAGATCAGCCCCTGGTAGAACTGGGCCCTGATGGGAGACAAAGGCATTGCATGCTGGGATGTGTCCTGGTGCCGTGGGAGCTCCGGGTGGGAAGGGGCGGTGGATGTTGAGCCGGAAGCACTCCTTGCAGGAGTTGGCACTGCCAGGCCTCTGTCCCTGAGCTTGGAAAGTGCATGTGTTTCCCAGAGACCTGAGGCTGCCAGGCTGGCTGCCAGCTGCTTGTCAAGCCTCCCGGTGGCAGGGCAGGTTGTCACCCCGTTCTGGGGCTTGTTGTTGCAGCCTGATGTTTGTTTTGGCTTGTCGGCCACCTGTGCTGTTCCTCTGCTTTGTAAAAAGAGGAAGAAGGTACTGGCAGCTTATACAGGGTAAAACGGATTTATTTGGGTTTAGACCGCATTGGGATTTGGGCATCTGAGTGCTAAGGACAAGCAGACTTCTGTGAGCTGTTCTCAGGTAAACCTGCAGCTTTGATACAGTTGATTCAGCCTCTGGGTCTGTGCTGGAGCAGATGGGTGTGTCTGGGTTCACCAAGCCAGAGTGCTGAAACCACTGAGCTAGCAGGGAGAATAGAAACAGAAGTAGTCTTTGCACATCAGCTGGCAGCTCCCAAGTGGGTTTCTGTGAACCAACCCGTCACACTCGTCTCTTCTGAGAGACAGCAAACAGACAAAGACAAACCTCAATAGGCAAGGCTTGGATGTGACCAGTGCAGCGTGAGAGGAAAACCACTGAACCAACAACATTGCTTTCAGCAACCGGAGACGCCAGCAAGCGTTCTCTTATCAAAAGAGCCTGGGATTAATATCCCCTGCCCAACATTGCTGTTGGATGCGTTCGATCAAATGCCTGAATTGTGTCATCAGTTCTCTTTGCATTGTTGTGGTAGGGCCTGGGGGCCCCAGTCCTGGATCAGCCCCCTTGTGCTAGGTGCTGTAGAGACAGCCCACCTTTGTTATCTCTGCATTCTTACCTAGCCCCCCATCACTGGGGTAGCTGGCACCTCACACCCCCTGGGAGCTAGGGCAGTGCAGTTATCGCTGTTTTACAGCCAGGGAACTGAGGCACAGAGGGGCTGAGGGACACAGGAAGGCTGCACCAGAGCAGGGGTTTGAACCCAGGTTTCCAAGGTTCTAATCTAGAGCCCTCACCACTGGGACATGCAAACAAAGAGCTAGAGTTCACCCCAGAGAGCTGCTGGACCTAGCCTCTCGCCCCGTTCAGATCAGGGTGACAAGCAATTAAAGAGCTGGAGTTCCCTTTAGCAAGGCATAGAGGAAGAGCCATGGACTGGCTCCTTTTCTGGGGAAAGTAGAGAACTTGCAAATGTTCAGAAAGCAAGGGGCGGCTCATCACAGGCGCTCCTCTTGAAACCTGAGACCCCCAAACACCCCCCCCCCACCCCCGTCAGCGTGGCTGGGCCTGGCTCAGGATGCTCGGTGCTACTGCTATGCTAATAACGCCACTGATGCTGTGTGCTCCTGCTGAGGACCTCGGATTGGAGGGGCACCAGGCAACCTGCCTGCCCCCGGCTGACACCTGCATCAACTAGGCACAAAGTCTGCATCAATTAGCACAGCACACACACACACCAGCACCCCTACACACAACCCCCCACCTACCAGTTCCTCTCCCTTTCCCGTTGGACTGCATTAACCTGCCTTCTCCCCCAGCTGGATACCCACTTCCCTCAGCTTCCCTCCCCTGCTCCCAGCTCCCTGGCCTCAGTGCCTGGCATGCAGCCTGGGCTCTGCTGAGCAGCAACTCCCTCTCTTATGGTTCCCTGTCCCTCTTGCCACCACCCGCCAGCTGCCCCACAGCCCCTTTTGAATCGCTCCTCAGAAGGCGCAGCTGAAAGCAGAGGATGGTCCATTGGGGTAGCAGCAAAATGAGGGGCAGGAGTCTCAGCAGCAGGTCCCCCCACCCTGGGAGAGGAGACATGGCGGGGGAGCCAGATCCCTGGCCCGAGGGCTGGAGACGCAGCAGGAGAGCCGGAGCCCAGGCCCGAGGGCCGGAGACACAGCAGGGGAGCCTTAGAGCCAGAGACGCAGCAGGGGAGCTGGAGTCCATGCCCAAGGGCCGGAGACACAGCAGGAGAGCTGGGTCCCAGGCCCGAAGGCCGGAGACGCAGCAGGGGAGCCTTAGGGCCAGATGCAGCAGGGGAGCTGGAGTCCATGCCCGAGGGCTGGAGACGCAGCAGGAGAGCCGGAGCCCAGGCCCAAGGGCCGGAGACGCAGCAGGGGAGCCGGAGCCCAGGCCTGAGGGCCAGAGATGCAGCAGGGGAGCTGGAGCCCAGGCCCAAGGGCTGGAGATGCGGCCAGAGCCCAGGCCTGAGGGTTGGAGATGCAGTGGGGGAGCTGGAGCCCAGGCTCGAGGGCCGAAGACGCAGCAGGGGAGCCGGAGCCCAGGCCTGAGGGCCAGAGATGCAGGAGGGGAGCTGGAGCCCAGGCCCAAGATGCAGCAGGGGAGCTGGAGCCCAGGCCCAAGGGCTGGAGATGCAATGCGGGAGCTGGAGCCCAGGCCCGAGGGCCGGAGACCCGGCAGGGGAGCCTGAATGCTAGGGTTGTCAGGTGTCCAGTTTTTGACTGGAACGCATGGTCGAAAAGGGACCCTGGCAGCGGTGCCGACCGGGCTGTTAAAAGTCCGGTCGTCGGCGTGGGGACAAAAAGGGGGCATGAAGCAGCTCTCTCTGTGGAGCTCGGGGGTGGTGCAAGCCCTGGTGGGCAGATCTCAGCAGAGGGGCTGGGAGAGGCACCTGGCTGCAGGCTGGGGCCGGCAGGGTTAACCCCGGGCAGCAGCCGCAGGGGTGGCTGGGGGCTCCCTGTGGAGCGGGCATTGTGGCCTTTATGAAGTGCCTTCAGTCCCCTCCCTACCCGGCCCCCTGCTCCCCAGGCGGGAGTGGAGAGAGGAGCCAGCTCTGTTGCCTGGGGCCTGCATGCAGCCAGCGTCAGGGGAGGGGGCCAGAGCGAGCCGCTGCTGCCTGCCCTGGGCCCAGTAGCCCGCTCCACGTGGGCTGCTGCGCCAGGCTCGTCTCGGGACCATGCGGCCAACAGGTAAGGGGCTGTGGGCTGGTCAGGCTTCTCCTGGGGATGAATGGACTGCACGGAAGCATGGGGCAAAAGTTGGGCTGTTCTTCCCGGGAACGGGTCCGAGCAGAATTGGGCAACAGCTGGGCGTGGAGGCCCCAGCCAGCGGCCAGGCTAGGGGGACGAAGGAGAGGGGCTGGTGGTCACTGAAAATGGCGGGGGGAGGAGGAGGGGGCCTGCAGCAGTGTTCTCCTTAGAGCTGCTGTGATTTGGGCTATGCTGGGGGAACAGCGGGGTGCGTGTGTCACTTGCGGGGAATTCTCTCCCACCCACATTCCAGAGAACAGGAAAAACGTTTGTTCTCGGGGCACTGGCTGAGCCATGTGTCCAGGATTCATGGCAGATAGAGCAGCCTCTGAGGCCCAGGAAATGCCCGGGCACTGGCAGCATGGGTGCGGCTGCTATTTAAGGGGCTGCCTGACATCAGCACCTCCTGGAGCCTCCACAAACTGCACCAGCCAGAGCCACCTGGAGCCTGCACCCTGAACCCTCTCCTGCACCCCAATCCACTGCCCCAGCTCAGAGCCTCCTCCTGCACACAAACTCCCTCCCGGAGCCTGCACCCCCCTCCCACACTCTGAACCCCTTGGCCCCACCCCGGAGTCCCATCCTGCACCCCAACCCCCTCATCCCTGGCCCCACCCCAGAGCCTCCACCCCAGCCGGAGCCCTCACCCCCTCCCGCACCCCAATCCCCTGCCCGGTGAAAATGAGCGAGCGCGGGGGAGAGCGAGCGACAGAGGAGGGGGGATGGAGTGAACGGGGATGGGGCCTCGGGGAAGAGGTGGGGCAAGGGTGTTCAGTTTTCTGAAATTAGAAAGTTGGTGACCCTACTGAGGGTTGGGGAGACACAGCGGGGAAGCCGGATCCCTGGCCCTAGGGCTGGAGACGCAGTGGGGGAGCTGGAGCCCAGGACAAGGCTGGTGTCTGGTGGTCCTGTTTTCAGGCTGGGGTTCAGAGGGGGGTTCAGAGGCAGGGGCTGCACACACAGCATAACCAGGCCAAGCCAGTGCCCCAGCAGGCCATAGGCTGCAGCACCTCATGCTGCCTGTCCGGAAGGGCAGTAGTTGGAGCTGGTGTTAGCCCATCATGTGTTTCTCTGTTGGCTGGGGTGTGTGGAGCCGATCACTGGGCGTGCGTCAGAACTATGTGCACAGGCCATCCCCAGGGCCCAGTACGATGGTGTCTGCTCCAGTGGCGTCAGGCTGCGGCACACAGTGTTTTTCAGGCTCTGGGCTGCATATAAATCAGGTCTTTGGGTCCAGTCGAGTGCCTGCTGAAGCTCCCGATATATCATCACAGGCATAGCCTTTGCAGCAGAGCCCTGGCAAGCTGCCCCTGACATGCAGCCCTAACAGGGGCAGGTGGGTCGTGGTGGGAGGGAAGCAGACACCTCTGGTGTTTGCTGTCCTGCTTTTCAGCAGGCGGAGGTGCCATTCAACTCTGGGATGCCAGAGCGGCAACCTAATCCCTGCGCATTTACTACTTGTACAGTCAGAAAGTGATTTCCTTATGACACCCCCCCCCCCCCCCCCCCCCCCCCCCCCCCCCCCCCCCCNGGCTGCATGTGTGCAACGAGATGTGTGTGTGTGTACAGCTAGGGGTGTGCATATGTGTGTAGGCAAAAGGCTGTGTGGATACCGGCATGCACCCACCACACATGCAAAGAGGAGTGAGTGTGTATGTGTGCAGAGGGGTGTGGGAGACAAGGTTGGTGTGTGAGTGGCGGGAGCCCTCCATAGGTCCCCATGGGAAAGAGGGGCAGGAGCGAGTGGTACAGGCACCTGACTGGTGTATGGGGATTGGGAGGGCGCATACTCAGTCCAATACATGCGTCTGACGAAGTGGGTATTCACCCATGAAAGCTTATGCTCCAATACATCTGTTAGTCTTAAAGGTGCCACAGGACTCTCTGTTGCTTTTTACAGATCCTGACTAACACGGCTACCCCTCTGATACTCAGTCCAATACATCCATCCTAACTGTGCACAGCGCTCCCTGCCTTCCCGACACCCCAGGCATGCTGGTTTCGGGGGGCTCCTGAGGCTCCTTATGGGTCAGAGTTCATGCTGCCAGCAGGACCCTCGCAATGCTGCTAGCACGTGGTTTAGAGCAGTGGTTCTCAGCCTTTTCCATACCAAGCCCCTCCTCCCTTCTAGCTGGGATCTGGCTGTGACCCTCTTGCCAGCTAGCCACCAAGTGGGAGAGCCAGGGCGGGCACGACCCAAGGCTCAGGGCCCCTGCTCACGCTCACTTTCTTTAGAACCATGCTGGGAATGGTTTTGCCCAGCAATTAAACCCCACTTGCCAGTGGAGCCGCTGCCAAGAATTGTTGGCAGAACTTCCCTAATATAGATGGGGGCCCCGGGGCTATGAAAGGTGACACCTCACAGCTGCCAAAATGCATGGCTGAGTAATCAGAACCATAGCCCATTGCTACACTCTTCCCATCCCTGCCCCCTGGCTCGAGGGCTGCAGCCCAGCACCTGAGCACGGGCAGCCCCACTTGCAGCAGAGTAGGGAAGGCCTCTGCATTGTCTGTGCAGGGTAATGCCCCCTGTTGTTCACCTACTGTGTGGTGCTGATTTAGCACCTGCGATCATGTACTCTGCTGGCAGAAGAGAGCGGGGGGAAACCTGTCACAAGGTCTGTCAATGGCTATTAGCCAAAATGGTCAGGGATGCAATCCCATGCTCTGGGTATTCATAAGTCTCTGACTGCCAGAAGCTGGGACTGGATGTCAGGGGATGGATCACTTGAAATTGCCCTGTTCTGTTCATTCCCTCTGAAGCATCTAGCATTGGCCAGTGTCAGAAGATAGGATACTGGGTTAGATGGACCATTGGTCTGACCCAGTATGGCCGCTCTTATATTCTGTAGTTTCCTTGGAAGACTTATGCCTCATGGACTCATACACACAATAGCTTCATGGGTTAAATTTCACTAGCGTTTTTGAGGAGTCAAAGGGTACATGGATGGGTATTAAGAGTTAATCCACTGAGGACTGTTAAATACACATCTCAGCGCACTGCCATTTCTGAGCAAATCCCAGACACGTTCCTAGGATCCGCTGGGTTGGAAGAGAGTTTCTGTGCATCAACTAGTCCCCTTATCACATTGTGTCAGAGCCGATTTCATTAAGCTTAGCCAAGCCCTGCTTGCTGACCTTAGCCCATGGACTTCAGTGGAACACTGGCTATCAGAGTTGGATCTCTGTTGGAGAAGAGCATTGTCTGATACCTCGCTCTGGGCCAGAGAAGATCGAGCTTCCTAAAGCAGCTCCGAAATTAAACAAGAAACTTTTATAAAACAAAACTATGCAGAGTCCCTGATCCCTTATCAGCGAGTCACAAGGAGCTGAAGTCGATGGAAGGTGAAGTCAATAGAATTGTGCTGGCTTACACGAGAGACGAATTTACTGCAGAGATGCACTGGCATCAGAAAACCCAGAATAAAAGCCGCTATGGAAGTCCCAGTGCAATTTTGCAGACTTCTTCTTCTTTGGCTAAGCTACAGAAAGTCACACCCGCTGCAGGGCACTTCCCAGAACTGAACCCAAATTCCAGGACTTGTGAGGTTCTCGTGTCATTAGATTATAATAATTAACAATATTAATTGGTTAATATTAATTGGTAGAGCTTGAGGGCCCCAATCGGGACATAGTGAGCTATGTTTTATGTACATTCAAATATCAAACCTTTATTCCCCCGTATGAGTGACAGAAAAAAAATCTACCTGAAATCACAACCATGTATTTTTGTTTTGTTCCCTGGGAAAGAAAAGAAAGTTCTTGACAGATTCCCCCAGAGCTGTGAAAGCAGCAACCCCCTCAAAACCAGGGCATGTTCGCAAGGAAAACGCATGTAATGTTCCCAAATTTGAAGCAATTGACTTGCAAGTCCAGAGGGCCATGTCCAGGTAGGGCAGAACCCCACAGTTAGTGAAGAGGTGCTGGAGAAGGCTGTGCCATGTGAACTAGGAGCAGGGATGATGCTAGTGTCATGCAATCCCACCGTTTCTGCTACAGCATGGTGGTGTGAGTGACTGTCTCGCCCAGTGGCTCTCTCACTGGGATCTGTGGATAACTCCCTTGGCTGGGTGGTTGCGTGCTGCTGGCTCTTCCTTCTCCTTTCCAGCTGTTTCTACAGATGTCCCAGCTCCTCCTTGTGTAAGCAGAGTCAGGATGAGCTCTACCCTGACATCTGGTGGTGAATTATGGCGAGTGTGGAAAAGAACTTCAGGGGCTGATCTTGTTTGCATAGGCATACCCACTCCGCCTAGCATGAGCCTACAGCAGCCCAAAATGGTAACTTTGGCTGTTGTGGGATCCCCAGTTTCTCTGTTATTGGGGCAGGAAGAATAAAGTGTTGTTACCATGGTTAGGTGAATCAAGGCCAGTGGAACTGTTTTATGACAGAGGGACTCACCATCAACTCAGTAGCACTTGCTAGACAAGGGACATGGGTTCCAAAACCCAGTGAATTGAGAGAGGTTGGGGGATAGGTATTTGTTGCTGAGGGGATGCCCCCCTTCTTTTCTGAGGGCCTGCAACACTAAATGCACTGCTTTCTCTCTCTCCACTGTTGAATGTCAGAGCTAACTTTGATTCCATTAGGAGTCTAGTTACAGACTGCTGAGCTGAATTTGCTTTGGGTCAATGGTGCACCAGCACTAGGTCTCCCCTACTACAAGCTGAAATCACTAAAGGTACTAAGAGCTGAGATTGCTGAGTGCTGTGTTAACTAGTGGGGGAGCCTGAAGCTATATTGCTGATCGGCTGGTGGAGTGGAGCAGTTTGTGGAGCGGCTAACGGAGCAGTTTGCGGGATGGTTGGCGTGGCCCGTGGGATAGTGAGCGGAGCGGAGCAGTTCGTGGGATGGCTGGTGCAGCTCACGGGATGGATAGTGGAATGGAGCGGCTCGTGGTGAAGGCGGCAGCAGAACCCCACGGAGAGGCGGGGCAGTTGGCCTCGGACCACGTAAGGTGCCCCTTAACACCTTGCGTACCCTTTCTCCCCCCCCCTTCCACCCAGGCTGTGGGGGGCAAAAAACTCTGCAGCTCTGGGGCTGCACTGACCAAGGACAGAGACTCTTGGGTTGTTGGACTCAAGAGACTTTAGAGGTGTTGGACTTTTGGGACTTTGGGGTGATCTTTTGGGTTGTTGGACTTAAGACCCTGAGGGGAAAAGGACACTGCCAACCTTACTTGGGGGTGAGTCTTTTGCTCATGGTTTGTATTATGAATCCTGTTTGTGGTGTTTCCCCAATATAATGCCGCATTGTTTCCCTCCTTTATTAAAAGGATTTTGCTACACTCAGACTCTGTGCTTGCGAGAGGGGAAGTATTGCCTCTTAGAGGCGCCCAGGGGGTGGTATGAAATTGTCCCAGGTCACTGGGTGGGGGCTCGAGCCAGTTTTGCATTGTGGTATTGAAACGGAACCCCTAGATACTGAACCCGGCCCTTGTTGCTGCCAACTCAGATGGGCAGAAGGGTTACACTTGCAAAGAAGAACCACCAGGCCTATAAATGCAGCTGGAAGCCATGGAGCAGCCGTGCTGCCGTCTCTAGGAGCTGCTGCTATGTAGAAGGAGAGGGATTGAGAGCTGCTGTCAGGGGCCAGAGCAGGGTGCCAGGGCTCAAGGCAGCTGGGTGGGTTGTGTGGGGAAGCAGAGGGTGGGACAGGAATGGAGTCGGGGGGAGGAGGTTGTGGCCAGAGGAAATAAAGAGCCAAAAGGGCAAAAGACCCAACACCTTCACAGTGCTGATGTTCTTGACGACATTGCTAACACAGCTTGCCCATGTCAGCCCTGACTGCGGCAGCCACAGGGATATCATGGGATCATGAATGGGAGGGGAAGGGGTCCGCATCCGAGACCCCATCTCTTATGGAAGGGAGTGTGCACTAGTCTGCTTTGAGCGGGGAAGACAAAGTGTATTTCCTACAGAAACCAAGAGATCTGCCTGGAGAGGCATGTCCTGGGCTATTACGAATACCAAGCACTTCTCATCAGGAAATCTCAAAGCACTTTGCCAAGGAGGGCAGCATAATTATCCCCATTTTACAGATGAGGAAACTGAGGCACAGGGCAGGGATGTGATTTGCCCCAGACCACCCAGCAGGGCAGGAGCCGATCTGGGAACAGAACCCCTGTCTCCAGAGTTAAAGGCTCCATCTGCTAGACCACACTGCCCCCCGACGATTTGAGGGGATAAACCAGAGCTATTATGCAGCTGCCCAGCTGGGCTAAGAACACCCAGCTCCTATGAGGACTTTGGGGTAGGGGGTGTGACAAAGTTGGGGATTTTTGTAGTGTTTTACATGAATAGCGTGTGCACGCCTCAGTCTCCCTGTGTGCTGCATGTTTAACAAGGTGGTGGGAGAGGGTTTGTTGTTGCAGAGGACCAGGTGTGACCTCATCTGGCACCTGGAACCCCCAGACAACGGCCTGGAGATGGGGAACCCTAACAACTGGTGACCTGGTGATTAAGAGACCCACCCCAGCTTGGTAGTCAGCCAGTTCTGACCAGGGGTAGGACAAAGGGCTGAGGAGAGAGGACCCCGGTGACCTGACCAACCAGTTCCAGCCAGAGGGGAACAAAGGACGGAAGAGAGGGCCCCAGTGACCTGTTTACCTGGGATGGAAGGCAAAGGACAGGGGAGGAGCTGTTGGGGCTGGTGATACTGGATGCCCGGCTCGAAAGTGCAGGGTCTCGGGACTGGAGAAAGAGAGCAGGCAGAGCCTGCCTGAATGCAGGGGAGACTTAGATGTACTGTGCTGAGGAAGGCCAGGCCTGAGGGTCCTGAGAGTTTCCTATGCTCTGTTCAGATGCTCAATAAACCCTCCTGTTTTACGCTGGGTGAGAGTCGCTCCGGTCTAGAGAACAAGGTTGCATTATTCCCTCTGGGAGTGGAGGCCCCGGGGATCCAGAGCGAGTGAACTCTCTGAAGGGGCCCACGGTCAGGGCCGGCTCCAGCTTTTTTGCCACCCCAAGCGGCGAAGAAAAAAAAAAAAAAGCCGCGATTGGTGGCACTTTGGCAGCTGCTCTACCGCGCCGTTTCAATCTTCGGTGGCAATTCAGCGGCCGGTCCTTCCCTCCAAGAGGGACTGAGGGACCCGCCGCCGAATTGCCGCCGAAGACCCAGACGTGATGCCCCTTTCCATTGGCCGCCCCAAGCACCTGCTTCCTGCGCTGGTGCCTGGAGCCGGCCCTGCCCACGGTGAGAGACAGGCGTGCTAAGGCTCAGAGAAGTGCATTTCCAGGAGGCGGAGGGGCCTATGGCTTAACTCCCGAGAGAGAGTGGACCCCCGAGAAGGGCTGTCTCACTGAAGTGGGTTCCCCCTAGGGACTGTACAGGGCCAAGAGTGGGCACAACCTGGAAGTCCATGATGGGGGGCCCCTTTCAAAGACCATTTCTTTACTAATTTGTGTCTTTGCAACTTTTTTTTTAGACAAGAGAATGTGCCTGGGTGTCTGTGTATCCCAGCTCTGGGTAGGTGGCAGTGGGATCAGTACAGAGGAGGCCCAATGAGTCAATCTAAGTAGAATTATATTAGATCATGAATGGGGGAGGAAAAAGAGGAGAAAAGCAAAAAGTGTGAGGGACTCATCTCCCTGACCTCAGACTCTGCCCCGAAGCTTCGGGCCTTGCTAGCTACATGTTCCGTAGGGATCACTCTAGCGACATTCCTCTTCCAGGCTTTCCTTTGCTTTCTGGACTTTGCCAATGAGCTCGCGTGGCCTTTAAGACAGCCTGGATCTGGAGGCAGAGCTAGTTCCATTAGGGTTACCCTTTGGATGGCATGATGGGCTGTGCTCCCCACTCCGTCTCTGAGGGAGTTGAATTAGGCCATCGGGCGGGGGTGATGATGCTATCAGCCAATTAGCCTAAATCTCCCCCTACCTTTGCAGCTTGGGTGGAGGGTTCTAATTAGAAGGAAGCTCACCTATGTGGGAATAGGTGGGACTTCTATAAAGCCAGGAGGAAACCTGCAGGCTCTCCCTGAAGTAAGGGAGAAGGAAGGGGAGCTAGGAACGCCTGCGAAAAGGGGTAGGTAGTGAGGAAGGGATTACCTAGTAGGCTTAAGAGAGAGGGCTCTGGCTAGGAAGGCTGGTAAAGAGAAGCTTAAAAAAGCACGATAGGGAATAGTCCAGGGAAGAGAGCAGTAGGGTTGGTGAAGGCCCAGGCCTTCACTGCTTGCTGTAGGGCCCTGAACTGGAACCCAGAGCAGAGGGTGGGTCTGGGTTCCCTGCCACCCACTGCAGAGTGGTGTTGGTGGGGGCAGAGATGCCAGAATCACTGTGGGAACAACATAGGGCAGTGGGCATGACGGCTGGCTGATGCTGCTGGTGCAGAGATATGTGGAAAGATGCCCCCTCTCACCCAGAATGGGAAATCACAGCATGACCTGGCTGGAGTGCCAAGTCACAAAGCAGCCATACTGTGACTCTGTGAGCGGGAGAACAGCAATGGCGGGAAACCAGAAAGTGGACATTGAACCGGGCGGACCTAATTCCCAGAATCTCCCGAAGGGGGCGCCACCCAGCGGTGAATAGAGCACATTGCTCCAAATGAGCTGGTGTGGGAAGGGGTCCGCAGCAGGTTTGGGGGAACCATGTGAGCCCTGGATTGAGGCGCTCCACAGAGCACAAGGCCCCGGCAGGTGAGAAACAGCAGTGTGCTGACCGGAGGAGCCACTTCTGAGTCAGTTTTGTGGGTTCGTGTGTTGTGCTCAGCACTGCGGTGTCTGGCCGCCCTGCAGCTGGGCATTAAGTGGCATGACTCACATCTGTCCCGTGTGGTTAGCCACAGAGATTAAGGCCAGAAGAGCCTGTCACCTTGTGACAGTGAACCCCATAAAGGGGCTCACAAATGTATGTATGATATAACTGGAATGGGGTTTGGCTACATAGGCCATGTAACATATCTATGTAAAGGGTATGATCTACTGGTTATGTTCACCCCAGTTGTATGCAAACACCATTTGTGTGTTCAAAGTTATGAACATTGGCTGTATGATTGCTTGATCTCTAAGGGGCCTCAGTTAGAACATTTGATGACTTCTTGGGAAAGGAATGTGCAAATTAGGTGTTCAGTCAGGGGGCACTTAACAGACAAAAGAACTTGGAAGACTCCAATCCACATTAGAAGTCTACCTGAGGACGTTCCAGGCAGCATGTGGGTAATGGCTGCTACCTGCAGTCCTGAGTCATGCATGGGCATGTGACCTGCCCATGTGATTCCGAATCTCCCTTCTGTGACTGGATTCTACAGAGGGTGAGGAGGGGGTCTCCACCCACAAGAGACAGTCTATTTAAACCCGTGGGAGACCCCTCCATTTTGTCTTCAGCTGGCTAAAGAAGGAGCCTCTCCACCCCCACAGGACACTTGAAGGAAACTGAAAACTACAGGGGGTGTGAGTGATTGCTGGACCCAGGCTAAAAGAAGATTAGCCTGTAAAAGGGAACATTTTGGAACTGGTGAGGATCTTATCTGTATTTAGTGCAATTAGACATAGATTTGCGTATTTTATTTTATTTTGCTTGGTAACTTACTTTGTTCTGTCTGTTACTACTTGAAATCACTTAAATCCTACTATCTGTATTTAATAAAATCACTTTCTACTTATTAATTAACTCAGAGTATGTATTAATACCTGGGGGAGCAAACAGCTGTGCATATCTCTCTATCAGTGTTATAGAGGGCGAACAATTTATGAGTTTACCCTGTATAAAGCTTATACAGGGTAAAACGGATTTATTTGGGTTTAGACCCCATTGGGAATTGGGCATCTGAGTGCTAAGGGCAAGCAGACTTCTGTGAGCTGTTCTCAGGTAAACCTGCAGCTTTGGGACAGGTGGTTCAGACTCTGGGTCTGTGTCTGGCTTCAGCAAGACAGAGTGCTGGAACCACCGGTAGCTGGCAGGGAGAACAGGAACAGGGGTGGCCTTGGCACATCAGCTGGCAGCTCCCAAGTGGGTTTCTGTGATCCAACCCGTCACACACCTGACCTGAATATCACAGGCCACCAGCACCCACACACTACACCCAACCACTGAAATCAGTCCAAAGGGTCACAGCCCACAGGAAACTAGACAGTTACATGCCACAGGCAGAGAACAGGTGGGACCCGGGTGCACCGGTGCCAAAGGCCCCCACCATGGCAGGGAAATGCCACCTGTGACCCAAGAATCTTGTCAGACCAGCTGGCCGGGGGGTGCAGGGAATCTCCTGAGTCCGGTGTGGTCGTTCTAGTTCATCACAGAATGTCACATGAGGTCTTAAATAAAAGCTGGTGTGGTGTCCCTCTGGTCAGTAATCTCTGTGAGACATGTCTGAACGGATCCTAGGTAAGGAGCCATGTGCCTGAAGGCTGTAGGGATTGGTCACCAGCAAAGGTGAAAACCGGGTTCTCTGTTAGCTGAGTACGCATCTCTTGTTAACCTGCTGACATGTAAACTGAGTCTTGTCTCATTCACAGTGGGTCTCCTCTCACCCACCTGACCTGCATGTAAATGAACGGCTGTAAGAACTGCAGAGAGAGGACCTAGCAGGGAGAGAGGAACAGAAGGGAGGAAGGTGTATTTGAAGGGGTTGCTGGATTATGTTTGTGGGGCAGAGAAGACACCCAGCCCCCTTCACTGAGGACACAGGATAGTGGCCTTGCTTCAGGAGAAAGGGGTCTCAGCTGGGCTTGCCCAAAAATGCTGGTGAGAACTTTAGGTGAGATCAACCTTTTTTGACAGGAGGTTAACTCATTAGTGAGGTTGTGACAGGCGCGATCAGCAGCACCCTGGGGCAGGCTGCAGGCTCAGCTGAGGGCAGTTCTACACTTTCTGGTGGGGGCCATGAGCCCCTGGGTAACAGTCACTGGGCTAGCCAGGTAACTGGGGAGGAAAAGGAAGCAAGGGGCAGCTCAGGAGGAGCTCAGAGGGTGAGCATGGGCTGGGGAGTGAGGGCTGCAGGGAAGCCTACCTTGGCTGTAAGCCTGTATTGCCTGGTGCTACTATGTGAGAGGGAAATAAATACACCCCCTGGGGTAAGATAAACAGCCCAGTGTGTATCTGCACTGGCCAGGCACCTCGATGTCTAGTTGGCAGCCGGTATCAAGCGGAGTGCCCCAGGGGTCGGTCCTGGGGCCAGCTTTGTTCAACATCTTTATTAATGATCTGGATGATGGGATGTGTGATGTTGCACCCCATAATGCTTTATGGAAATATGCTTATGAATGTATATATGACATAACTGGAATGTGTTTTATGCTACATATGCCATGTAACATATCTCTGTAAAGGTTATGATCTACTAAATATATTCATCTTATTTGTATACATGTATCATTTTTGTATTTGAAGTTGTGAATACTGGCTGTGTACTTGTTTGATTTTAAGTAGCCTTAGTAAGGCATTTGGTCAGCTTCTTTAGAAAGGAATTTGCAAGTTAAGTGCCCAATCAAGAAACACATAAGCTAACAATGAACGTTGAGACGCCAGTCCACATCTGAGCTTTCCTGGGAATGTGGCCTGGCTTGTAAGGACTGAGTCATGCATGGACATGTGACTTGCCCATGTGACTCCAAAACTCCATCTTGGGGCTGGATTTTGCATAGGAGAGAGGAGGGGGTCTCCACCCACAAGAGAGAGTCTATTTAAGCCCCTGGGAGACCCTCCATTTTGTCTTCAGCTGGTTTAAGAGATAGCCTCTTCACCCCCAAAGGACACCTGAAAGAAACTGGAACAAAGGACAGTAACCACAGGGGTGTGAGTGATTGCTGGACCCAGACTAGAAGGAGGCTAGTCTGTAAAAGAAGCTCATCTCTGAGGGTGAGATTTCATCTGTATTCACTTTCTTACTGTATTAGGTTTAGACTTGCATGTTTTATTTTATTTTGTTTGGTAATTCACTTTGTTCTGTCTGTTATTACTTGGAACCACTTAAATCCTACTTTTTGTATTTAATAAAATCACTTTTTATTTATTAATTAACCCAGAGTAAGTATTAATACCTGGGGGAAAACAGCTGTGCATATCTCTCTATCAGTGTTATAAAGGGCGAACAATTTATAAGTTTATCCTGTATAAGCTTTATACAGGATAAAATGAATTTATTTGGGGTTTGGACCCCATTGGGAGCTGGGCATCTGAGTATTGGAGACAGGAACACTTCTTAAGCAGTTTTCAGTTAAGCCTGCAGCTTTTGGGGGACGTTGTTCAGACCTGGGTCTGTGTTTGCAGCAGGCTAGCGTGTCTGGCTCAAACCAAGCAGGGCACTGAAGTCCCAAGCTGCCAGGGAAAACGGGCTCAAAGGTAGTCTCAGCACATCAGTTGGCAGTAACCAAGGGGGTTTCTGTGATCCAACCCATCACAGGATGGATTGCACCCTCAGCAAGTTCGCAGATGACACTAAGCTGGGGGGAGAGGTAGATACGCTGGAGGGTAGGGATAGGGTCCAGAGTGACCTAGACAAATTGGAGGATTGGGCCAAAAGAAATCTGATGAGGTTCAACAAGGACAAGTGCAGAGTCCTGCACTTAGGACGGAAGAATCCCATGCACTGCTACAGGCTGGCTAAGCAGCAGTTCTGCAGAAAAGGACCTGGGGATTACAGTGGATGAGAAGCTGGATATGAGTCAGCAGTATGCCCTTGTTGCCAAGAAGGCTAATGGCATATTGGGCTGCATTAGTAGGAGCATTGCCTGCAGATCGAGGGAAGTGATTATTCCCCTCTATTCGACACTGGTGAGGCCACATCTGGAGTACTGTGTCCAGTTTTGGGCCCCACAGTACAAGAAGGATGTGGAAAAATTGGAAAGAGTCCAGCGGAGGGCAACAAAAATGATTAGGGGGCTGGGGCACATGACTTACGAGGAGAGGCTCAGGGAACTGGGCTTGTTTAGTCTGCAGAAGAGAAGAGTGAGGGGGGATTTGATAGCAGCCTTCAACTACCTGAAGCGGGGTTCAAAGAGGATGGAGCTTGTCTGTTCTCAGTGGTGGGAGATGACAGAACAAGGAGCAATGGTCTCAAGTTGCAGTGGGGGAGGTCTAGGTTGGATATTAGGAAACACTATTTCATTAGGCGGGTGGTGAAGCACTGGAATGGATTACCTAGGGAGGTGGTGGAATCTCAATCCTTAGAGGTTTTTAAGGCCCGGCTAGACAAACCCTTGGCTGGGATGATTTAGTTGGGGATTGGTCCTGCTTTGAGCAGGGGGTTGGACTAGATGACCTCCTGAGGTCCCTTCCAACCCTAATATTCTATGATTCTATGGTGCACTGGGTAGGGCCCGCGGCGCCCTGTGACAAAGGTTGAGTCTCAGAAAGCATGTTAAGACTTTGTTTGCTATGTAACCATTTGTTTCCAGCGTTCTCACTCACTACTAGAACCTCTAATCTGGGGTAATAAACTCGCCTAGCCATATATCTCAGTGGTGGGATTCAGCAAAGTGCAGAGTGTCCTGTGCAGGAGGGGCTGGACGCGGCAGGGGACGCTCTGAGGACTCAGAGGCTGGTGTATGCCTATCTCTAGCTGTGCAGATAGCGTGAGGCCTGTGGGGGCCTGGGAAGCAGGGCTGGTGCTGCCAGTGGCTGGTGGATTTCCCCGGCAGGCACAGATGAGTCTCTCTCCCGGTAAGGGCAGGTGGGGGTGAGGTGCCCTGGGGAGTGTCCCAATACCCAGATAATCCTGGCCAGTGTCCAGCACCCGCATGCTGCACAGGAAGGGGATCTCCCCCACCAGGTCCCTATCAATAAGAACATAAGAACATAAGAACGGCCGTACCGGGTCAGACCAAAGGTCCATCTAGCCCAGTATCCTGTCTACCGACAGTGGCCAATGCCAGGTGCCCCAGAGGGAGTAAACCTAACAGGCAATGATCAAGTGATCTCTTTCCTGCCATCCATCTCCACCCTCTGACAAACAGAGGCTAGGGACACCATTCCTTACCCATCCTGGCTAATAGCCATTAATGGACTTAACCACCATGAATTTATCCAGTTCTCTTTTAAACGCTGTTATAGTCCTAGCCTTCACAACCTCCTCAGGTAAGGAGTTCCACAAGTTGACTGTGCGCTGCGTGAAGAAGAACTTTCTTTTATTTGTTTTAAACCTGCTGCCTATTAATTTCATTTGGTGACCCCTAGTTCTTGTATTATGGGAATAAGTAAATAACTTTTCCTTATCCACTTTCTCCACATCACTCATGATTTTATATACCTCTATCATGTCCCCCCTTAGTCTNTCCACATTAAATTTCATTTGCCATTTTGTTGCCCAATCACTTAGTTTTGTGAGATCTTTTTGAAGTTCTTCACAGTCTGCTTTGGTCTTAACTATCTTGAGCAGTTTAGTATCATCTGCAAACTTTGCCACCTCACTGTTTACCCCTTTCTCCAGATCATTTATGAATAAGTTGAATAGGATTGGTCCGAGGACTGACCCTTGGGGAACACCACTAGTTACCCCTCTCCATTCTGAGAATTTACCATTAATTCCTACCCTTTGTTCCCTGTCTTTTAACCAGTTCTCAATCCACGAAAGGACCTTCCCTTTTATCCCATGACAGCTTAATTTACGTAAGAGCCTTTGGTGAGGGACCTTGTCAAAGGCTTTCTGGAAATCTAAGTACACTATGTCCACTGGATCCCCCTTGTCCACATGTTTGTTGACCCCTTCAAAGAACTCTAATAGATTAGTAAGACACGATTTCCTTTTACAGAAACCATGTTGACTATTGCTCAACAGTTTATGTTTTTCTATGTGTCTGACAATTTTATTCTTAACTATTGTTTTGACTAATTTGCTCGGTACCGACGTTAGACTTACAGGTCTGTAATTGCCGGGATCACCTCTAGAGCCCTTTTTAAATATTGGCGTTACATTAGCTAACTTCCAGTCATTGGGTACAGAAGCCGATTTAAAGGACAGGTTACAAACCTTAGTTAATAGTTCCACAACTTCACGTTTGAGTTCTTTCAGAACTCTTGGGTGAATGCCATCTGGTCCCGGTGACTTGTTAATGTTAAGTTTATCAATTAATTTCAAAACCTCCTCTAGTGACACTTCAATCTGTGATAGTTCATCAGATTTGTCACCTACAAAAGCCGGCTCAGGTTTGGGAATCTCCCTAACATCCTCAGCCTGCCGGGGAAATCCACCAGCCGCTAACAGCACCAGCCCTGCTTCCCGGGCCCCCACAGGCCTCGCGCTATCTGCACAGCTAGAGATAGCATACACCAGCCTCTGAGTCCTGCGCTCTGAGGGGAATTCCTTCCTGAGCCCACCCATGGCGATCAGTCAGACCCTGAGCCTGGGGGCAAGACCCACCAGCCACACACCAGAGAGAGACACGGCTCAGTGCCACTTTGGAGCCCTGACCTGTGTTCCATCTCAGAGGGAGGAAATAAAAAGCCAAAACCGAACACGTTTTGGGAGGGGGAAATCCCATCCGGCTCCCTGCAGGTTGCGACTGACACCCTGATGTATGAGCTTCTAGGGATGTGAATCAGATGTGAGCTCCAGGCAGCTAAGCCCTGCCCCCCACCTCGCATGCAGTCCCATCATATAACTGCACTCAGACATGTGTCCGGCTCACATCCAAAACTAACTACAATGGTTTGCTCTCACAACTCCTCCGGGGGTGCTGCTCCAGAGCCTCACCCCTCCTTTCCAGCCTGAATGTGTTCACGGCCAGTTTATATCCCTTTGCTCCTGTGCCAACCTTGTCCAAGACTTTGATCCCTGACCTGAGCTCTTAAACCTTTATTTAGGGTTTTTTTTGTCTTGTCAGTTATATGTTAGGATAAGCGGAGATGCTATAATGCAAGTAGGGGAGAATACACAATAAAGCACCCTGAAATAGGCCTACTGAGGGCTGGCAGTGAGTGTAGGTTAGCCAGAGTGTTTGATGAAGGGTTATGAGGCTCCCAGGGGGTTTTGCAATACACATCTTGTAATAAACAAGTAAACCACAAAAGTGTTTGGGCTTGAAACAACAGATTTCGAGGGGCTTTTTCATGTATGTAATGATGGAGCTAACTTCACTGCCGTGTTGAAAGTATTGAGCAATGTAGTGAGGCAAATAACTTATGTTAGCAATCAGAACCCCAATTTTTTTAGGGGCTTTTTGAATTTTTGACTTGTTTTGTAATTTCAAGAATATAGACCCTGGTATTCTTGAGATTAAGGGGGGGGAAAAAAAGAAGCCACCCCAAAATAACCAATCAGTCCTTTTAGTTTACATCTTAAGAAGCTAGAAAGGGTGGAAGCCCAGTTTAGCACCCACTGCAGGTCACAGCTAAACACACAGCATAGCCTGAGCACAGGGCGAGTCACTTTGTGCGAACACACATGGAAGCTAAACCATAAAATGGGGATTACAATGGTAGCATTTTGCACTTCTATAGTGCCCCGACCTGCGGATCTCAACCTGCTTTACAGCCCTGGATGAGTGACTCAAACACAAACCCCACTGAGGTAGTTAACAGGGAAACCGAGGCACGGGACAATTAGGGGAGAGATTTTCAGACATGTACGTGCATCAGTTTGCCTCCTTTGCACAGGCACTCACCACAGCTGTTTGTGCAAATGGCCATAAATGGCTGTTTGCCCCTGGGTGTGCTATCACCAAAATGGTGCATGTAATTCTGAAAGTCTGGCTCCCTGTGACTTGCCCAAATTCAAAACAGCAGGTCTGTGGCAGATCCATGACTAGAACCCAGGCATTCTGATCTGCAGGCCTATGCCTGATAGCCCCCTCTGGGCTCATGGGGAGCGGGGTGTTCTTGGGGTGTGTGTGTGGAACTAGTGGATACCTGCAAAGCGTCTTGGCCATGAAAACCATGATGTAAATGCTAAATATCCCTCTGAGGGCTCCGCAGGAACACTGGGCATTATCACGCCACTGTGGCGGGTGGATGGCCCTAGCCATGTGCTTCCTGTGTCTCCACTTGGGCAGTAACACGGTTCGGGTGCTGGGTGCAGTGTGCGGGTGCTGCGGGAGCTGGTGGTCTGTGATACACCGGAGGTCAGACTGGATAATCTGATGGGCCCTTCAACTTTATGACGGTACAACGAGAAAACCTGTTTTTATCCAGTTCAAGTGTCTCCAGTCCTCAGCTGTACTGGGGGAGTCTTTGGGCCAGTTAGTTAGAGCAGGGGTTCTCAAACTTCATCACACTGGGACCCCCTTCTGACAACAAAGTTACTACATGACCCCAGGAGGGGGGCAGAGGCTGGGCCTCATCGTCTTGGGTGTGGGGGAGAGGGGAGCACAGCCCGAGCCCTGCCACCCTGGGTGGGGGTGGAGCTCAGGCTTCAACTTCAGCCCTGGGTCCCAACAAGTCTAATGCTGGCCCTGGCAACCCCACTAAAATTGGGTTGCGACCCACTTTGGGGACCCAACCCACAGTTTGAGAACCGCTGAGTTAGGGAGTTGCTGGAATGGCAGAAAGACTTCAGGTCTGAGGTGAGTTCTTTCATACTTCGCGATCAAGTCCAAAGTGGCGTCTTACTTTGTGCTGTGGGGGTTGCCTCTGCGTCCTACCAACCTTCCCACCATCTATCCCACGTGCCAGGCAGTCTCCTTGCCATCTCCGATTGAAACACAGAGCAGCGTGGAAACCTATAGAACAGCACAACCAAACCCTATCCTTCCATTTAATTTAAAACTGGGTTGTCAACTTGTCCTGCCTTGGTTTCCATGACTCTGTCCTCTCCAGGGTCTCCTCCTACCTCTCTAATAGCTCCTTTGGCGTGTTCTTCACAGGTTCCTCCTCATCCCCTCTCCAGGTTTCTATTTGGGTTCTTGGTCCCCTTCTCTTCTCCCTCTGTACCTTATCTCTGAATAATTTCACCTGCAAACACAAATTCAACTACCATCATTATGCTGATGACCCTCAGATCCCTATTCTCCAGACCTGACTCCTGTCCAAATGAAAATCTCAGCCCGATTCTATAGTAATATAAATAATAAGCAGTTAGGCACCTTTTTGGTGTCAGAGAGCCGAAGCAATGGGAGCCGTTGCCGAACATGCCGGGCTAGTCAGGAGCTGAGCAATCTAGGCAGAGGGGTTTTGCTGGGGGCGGCACACGAATACTGCAGGGAGCTGTGCGTGTCTGTGTGTTGGAAACGGTCAGTGGCAGGCAGAGAGAAGCAAGAAAAGTACTGGTAACGTGGTGCTGAGAGAAAGCAGAAGAGGGAGCTTTTTGGGCAGAGGGCTGGCTGGAAAGAGACTTGGAAAAGAACTTGCCTCCTGTCTGATTCCTGCTGTGCTCAGGGAAACATTCTTTGTAAATTAACAGGATTGTCATTTCCTCCTCCTGATGGAAATCACCCACGAGACCCCCCCAATACTGACTAACCACTCAGGGCAAAAGGGGTAACAGTACTTAAGTGACTTTCAGTGGCACTCAGGCTCCCAAGTCACTTAGACATTTTCAGCAATTGTACCTGTGGTCACAATACTTTAGATACCCACTGCTAAACATTTGAGACCCATTCGGCATTTGGAGGCTCAGCTATGCTCTAAAACTGTCAGCAGGTGGTGCTGGGGAGCACAGGAGCAGAGATACCCCGGGGGGCTGCAAACAGAACACTCTATAGTTTAATTAAGAGTCATCATAATCACCTTATCGCACACTGATCCCCTCGTACAGAGCCTTACGCAGAGAACCAAGAATGTACTGCTAGGGAGAGCCAGGCCCCAGTTCTGAGCCTGTTGCCCAGGCCAAGCGCAGGCAGAAACGCTGCCAAATCTGTCTGCCTGCGAGTCCCCACAAGCTCATATATTTTTATCAGATGCATTAAAACACGGTGCGAGGCAAGAGCAGGTGTTTCTTACTCTGCGACTTGGGGTTACAGGCAAAGGGGTTGGATATTTAACTCCTTCCTGGGAGTTTGGATGTGTGGGTCTGGCAGACAAAGCTCAGTTAGGAATGGGGAGAGCAGAGGGGTTGGTGCTGGCGGCTGAAATGACCCAGTGGCTGTTTGACCCGTGCTGTTTGGTCACAAAGGCTGTTGCTGGACTCGTTTGGGAGGGGTGAGCGTTTTCAGCTGCTTTTGTGCCCTGCGAGTTGGAGGGGACAAGCTTTGCTGGTGAGTGAGAGGGTGGGTGCCGGGGGGCAGACCAGCTGTCATCTCCCTCGGAACAGCAGCAGGGGTTCTGCCAATGGCAGCAGGGCCCAGTGGGCAGGACACTGGCCTGGGAACCGGGAGACTTGGGCTCTGTTCCATAGGTGACCATAGGCAAGTCACTTGGGCTCAGCACCTCAAAGGCATTTATGCGCTAGCTGATTTCAGTGGGAGCTGGGCACCTCATACTTTTGAACAGCTGGGCCTTCATGTTTAGGCACATTGTAAGGTCTTTGCAGCAGGGACTTTCTCTCTCTCACTATGTGTTTGTACAGCACCGAGCGTGCTGGGGCTCTAGATCTCGACTCTGGCCTCTCAGGGTTTCTGGATTATAAAGAGTGCTGTTCACAGCTGGCCCATCCCGACTGTCTCGATCACAGTGAGCCCCATCTTCCTGCTCCTCACCCGTTTGTAACACTGAGCACAGAAGCCTTCTCCAGGTGTTTTGCGGGACTCAGGCCATTTCTGCTGGTGCAGCTGTGCCCCGGAATCCCTGGCTCTGGGGGTGGGTTGGTACCTTGCACTTGTCACAGGCATCCTGCAGTGCAGCTTGTTCTGCCAGGCGCGCTTGCTGCACCTCACAGCCGGGCTGCAGCTGCTGGCACCTTGGGCCTCCCGTTCCCTCTCGCTGAGGTCCTGCCCCCCCAGAGTGTCGCTGCAGCCCCTGACCCGCCGGTGATCTCAGCCAGCAGAGCGGGCCATCCTGTCCCACTGCGGCCTGGAGTGGAAACCTTCCCGCTGAGGTTCCCTTGCTCTGTTCCCCTCCACATGGGGGGAGGGGATGCAGTTAAAATCTCCCACCCACTTCAGCTAGCGCAAGGAGCCCCAGAATGCCTGGTTGCCAAGGTTACCCACCTGCGGGGGTCCCTGGGGCGCAGCAGAGCGCTCTCGCTAAGCCAGCACAATTAGCCAGGTGGATTTTTCTGGTGGAACTTTATTGTCTGGCGGGGACGCCCATTTCCTCCGCACACTCCGTCCCCCACCTGCCATTCACTCCGGCATGCTTCCTCCCCCAGTTGAGGGAATCGGCGCGCCTCTTGGCCTGCTCTGCCGGGGAGTCTGCCTGTGTGTGATGAGGGAGGTCAATCCCCCCCTCAGCCCGTCACTGGAAGCCTCGTGTTAGCGTCTCTGCATTTGTTTCCCTTTCTGCCTTTGCATGGCGCTGGGCTCCTGGCTGGGACTGCCGGCAGAGGGCAGAAGCTGGAAACCTTCCTGTAGAATCGAGTCTGATCATGGGGGGAACCCCCTGCGCCTTCCTCAGGCTTGGGCAGTTTTTGTGAGATAGGCTCAGACCCAGAGCCTGGTGTCAGTCACAACACAGATTGGGGGGTTCACTTGGCCCAGTCTAATCTAGGGGAGATTTTGAGGGCAGTCAGGCACCAGAGCCTCAAAAGTATTTAGGCACCCAACTCACATTCATTTCAGTAGCAATGGGAGTTGGGCACCTAACTGAGGATCTGGTCCTCAGTTCCCATTGAAAATCTTGTCTCTGGTCTCTGGTTCATTTACCTGCCTCCCCGGCCAAATGGCGCCAGTGGCTGGCTCTGGCCTTTGGCTGTTTACACACCTGGCCTAATCTGGTTCCAGGCTCAGTTTCCAAGCACCATGCCCAAGTTTCTGGGGCAGGGGGTGCAAGGTTTTGGTTCAGGCCCATACTTGCTTGGGGTGAGGCTGAGCTCCCACGCCCCAGCCAGGGGGCAGCTCTCCTCCCTCCCTTGCAATGCAGCAGGTGGCCAGGAGGGTTGCAGCAGAGCAGGGAAGGAACAGATGCTGCTCAGCGTGCTCCTGGCGCCAGCATTGCTGCTGGGAGACAGCACCCCGTTGCCTCCCGGTAGCCACGCGGCTGAGCCCAATGCTCCTGTTTAAATGTTGCGGGGTGTGGCTTTCAGTGCATCTTAACCCAGTCACCCTCAAGATCCACAAGCAGCCTCTGGGCCACAGGTGGGGCACCCGGCCTGGCCCCTGCACCCCCAGTGGTTGGATGCAGCAAACCAGCTGGTGCAGTGATGCCCAGTCATAGGCCCACACTCAGCCCGCGGGCGGAGAGCATGCAGCGGCTCAGGTCTGGGAGTTGGGACTGCGGCCCAAGGGCCCTGTTGTGCAGCGGGGGCCCCTCTCGGGGAGGGGGCTAGCGGTGGCTCAGCCCGGGTGGCTCCCTGTTCCCTGGCAAAGCTGCCATCCCACAGGGCCGTTGTCCTGCTGATCTCTGCGCCTGTAGCCAGAACCCACCAGCCATTGAAGCAGGGTGTTGGGGGCTGAGTCTGGGGCGGCTGCTTTCTGGGTCCTCAGGAAAGTCACCAAGAGAGGGCTCAGTCTGTCTCCTGCCAGCTCCCCATGATAGTCAGGAGACACTCAGAGTTGCTGCAACCCAGAGGCAGGGCTATACAAGCTGGGGGCGGGGCGGAGTTCAGGCTCTAGGCCCCCCTTCAAGGGTCCTCCAGCATTAGCACTGCGATTGCACCTATGTGCTGCACTGCTGCCAGAGCTGTGCTGGATGTGGATGCATAGACAGTGTGCGCTGCTCTGGGCATGTGCTGTGGGCAAGAGTTTCAAATGTGCGTGGCTGTACATGGGAGACGTGTGGTGGGTGCATGCGCATGGTGGATGTGTTAAAAGTGCTGTGTGGCTGGATATGCACATGCCTGGGTGGGTGCAGGTGTTTGTGTGCAGTAGGAATTGTGTGTGTGTTGGGTAATATGTAGAGCAGGGGTTGGCAACCTTTCAGAAGTGGTGTGCCGAGTCTTCATTTATTCACTCTAATTTAAGGTTTTGCGTGCCAGTAATACATTTTAATGTTTTTAGAAGGTCTCTTTCTCTGTCTATAATAGATAACTAAACTATTGTTGTATGTAAAGTAAATAAGATTTTTAAAATGTTTAAGAAGCTTCATTTAAAATTAAATTAAAATGCAGATCCCTCCGGACCACTGGCCAGGACCCCGGGCAGTGTGAGTGCCGCTGAAAATCAGCTCACGTGCCGCCTTTGGCACGTGTGCCATAGGTTGCCTACCCCTGATGTAGAGTGTGTGCATGTATGTGCAATGTGTGTGGATGTATGTGTGTAGCATGTATTGGCATGTGCTCTGTTGCAAGCTAAAGCAGGAGCAGGTGTGACCTATTTCTTGCTGCATTGTTCTGCGTCTCCTTGCTGCAGCCCCATCCATTCATGTCTCTAACAACACCTCGGCTGGCGCAGAATGGAGCCACTTCCCGGCAAATGTGCTGCTCCAGCATTCCTGAGCAGCAGGGCCCAATCCCCCACGCAGTGCAACCTCCACCCACTCCGGCGCGGCCCCTGGCTCGGCTGGAGACGCAGCAGGTGTTTCCGCTCGCAGCTTCCCTGACGCTGCTTTCCTCTGGGTGCTTTTCATTTTCTGGCCCTTCTTCCCAAGGAAACGTGGTTATTAAAATGGGAGGCATGTGAATTCCTTTGCAGCTCCCTCACCTCTGACTGCTGCTCCTGATTGGCCGGCTGCTGCAGAGCATTGTGGGAGATTAGCCTGCTATTTATCATCCTTATGGGGCAACCTCTCTCCCTCCTCATTGTGATGCACTGCTGCCCTCTATTGGATGGAATCAGAACTGGGCAGATGTGTGTCATTGTCCCTCTGTGGCAAAGGGGTGGGAGTGATTCCCATTTAGCTGGAGTGGAAGGGGTTGGGGCAGTGGGCATGGCTACACGGGAACAGCCTTTGCCATCGCTGGGAAGTTCCACATGTCCCTGATGGGCAGCAGGTTGGCCACTGTGGACTCCTGCCTTTGGGCCTGCAGGCTTGTTACAAGACCTGGCAGGGCTCATGGTTTAATGGGTATTGCTATGCAAAGGCCGTGGACCGGAGAGTCCTGCAGGATCCCGAGAGTCATATGGGAGGAGGAGAGCAGTGGTCACCAGCCACTGGGATGCTCCCCAGCACTGGTGCTGCATGCACTTATCCAATAGGCCCAATCCCCCAGGGTCCCCAAGGAGGCACTCATGTGCTGGGGCCTGGTGCTTCACCATTGCCTGCTTCTCATCCACTCAGTGGGGGCTGGGCTGGGGAGCAGCCCGAGTCCCATGGTGGGTTGCAGCTCGCACTGTGGAGCGGGAGGGGTTCGCCACTGGCTATCCCACAGCCTGAGGAGAACAGCTAGAACATGCAAACATCACAGGTTGGCTGCCCATTGGGGGTGCTCATGCTGCATTTACATTTGGCCCCATTAAAACGCGTGTTTGCTTGTGCCCAGCTTACCAAGCCTTGCAGATGGCTCTGTATTAATGACCTGTCCTCTTCACTGTTTACACCCCCTCAATCTTTGTGTCCTCTGCAAACTACAACAGTGACGATTTTGTTTTCTTCAGGTCACTGACAAAAATGTTAAAGCACAAGGCCACAAACTGAACCCTGTGGGACCCCCAGGGGAACACACCTGCTGAATGATGATTCCCCATTTCCAGTTAGAGTTTGGGGCCCGTCAGTTACCTGGTTTTTAATCCATTTAATGTGGGCCACGTTGACTTTTTGTATCATTCTCGTTTCTTAATCAAAATCTCGTTGCAATACCAAGTCAAATGCCTTACAGATCTCTAAATCTATTACATCCGCACTATTGCTTTCATCAACCAAACTTGTAATCTCATCAAAAAAGATATCAAGTTAGTTTGACAGGATCTATTTTCCATAATCACATATTGATTGGCATTAATTATATTGCCCTCCTTTAATTCTTTATTGAGTCCCATGTCGGCTGCTCCATCATCTTGCCCAGGATCAGAGTCTGACTGACAGGCCTATAACTAGTTGGGTGTCCCATTTACCCTTTTTAAATATAGGCACAATGTTAACGTTCATTCAATTGTCTGGAACTTTCCCAGAGTTCCAAGACTTATTGAAAATCCACATTAATGGTCCAGAGTGCTCCTCAGACAGCTCTTTTAAAACTTCTGAAGACAAGTAACCTGGACCTGCTGATTTAAAAATATTTAGCTTTAATAGCATTCTCCTGAGTTACTGCTGGAATAGAGCAGTGGTTTTCAAACTTTTGTATTGGTGACCCTTTTCACATAGCAAGTCTCTGAGTGCGACACCCCCCCCCCTTATAAATTAAAAACACTTTTTTTGTATTTAACACTATTATAAATGCTGGAGGCTAAGCGGGGTTTGGGGGTGGAGGCTGACAGCTCACGACCCCCACAACCCTCAGTTTGAGAACCCCTGGAATAGAAAGTGTTTCTTCCTATGAAATGACTACATCATCTGGCTTTTTCCCAAATAAAGACTAGAAATATTTATTGAACACTTTTGCCTTTTCTGCATTATTACTGATAATTCTACCATTTCCAACTAGTAATGGACCAATGCCATTGTTAGGATATACTTGGAAAACTCCCTTTTGTCCTCACCTCTGCTGGCCATAGAGTTCTCTTTGTGTCCTTCTGCTTCCCTTATCCATTTTTTTTTACAATTTGTAGCTTCTGATTTATATTGATTACTATCAACTTCCGGTCTTCCATTTGTTATATGTATTTTTATATATATATATATACACACACACACACACACACGCACACTAGCTGCTTTGGCTTTCTCTGTAAGCCAGTATTACTTTTTAACCAATGTATCCTTCTTTCTCAATTATGGGATTGCGGCATCTAGTAAAATGTTCTTAAACAGTTCCCAATTATCATTCACATTCTTCTATTTAAATTCTCTCTCTGAATAGATTTGGCTCATAATTGTTATCAGCACCAAGTATCTATATTATTAGTTTGAACTTTATTCTGTTTGCGCATAACACATGTATTTAACTAATGATCACTTGTATCTAAACTACAACTACGTTTTAGGTCTTTGATCAATTCCTCCATATCTGTCAAGATGTAATTGAATATAGAACTCCCCTGGGTTGGATGTACAGTAACAATTTCTGAGATATGTAGATGGGTATGCATGGCAATAGATGGAGGGGTGTCTATTTAGATAGATTATAGTAGTGCCAGCTCTAATGTAGTTGAGGTTGAATGTAGTTTTCCGTTTAAAGGTGGACTATTCTAAGCCCTCTAAAATTAGCCTGCTGGCTAAGTGTGTATTGCAATTTTCTGGACCTCATGTGGGTACTGGGTAGGGTTAGTGGTCCAAAGTTGGGGTTGTTTGAGCAAGGGATTTCTGAGATACATATCCCCTAAAAACTGCATTTTATAAAACCAACTTGTTCTAACTTCTGGTGCACAAACTCTGGCTCTGAATCCTCCCCAAAGAAGTTATGCAGGGTTATGTTAGGAACTCTAGATCTGAGCATCAGTAGCTTGAGCCAAAGAGGATTCAATAGGCAGCAAGGCTAAGGGACTGTTAACCTGCTTGGAAGCCCTTAAGCTGCTCTTCCCCTAGGCATGAGGTGGCTCAAGGTGATGCGCTGCGCTCATTGGCTCTGCACTGCTCCCATGCACTGAGAGCTCATGCCCTACCCTGGAGAGGACTTTACAGACTATCTGTGTTATTAGCTAGAGAAAGGGTGGTGCATGGTGTTAGACTGAGAGCTGTGTACTAGACTAGATAGAGAGGGATACGCTCAGCAGAACGGCAGATACTCGATGAATGATGACTGACAGAAGGAAACAGACTGATGATTAAGTAGAGGGAGAAGAAGGTTGCCCGTGGCTAGAGAGGGTCAGGGTGTGCCTGGTGATCAGTAGGACTATGATAACGTGGCAGATAATTAAACAGAAAGAAGATAGCCCGGTGGTTACCTTGAGGACAGCGAGCTAGCTCTGTTTTGTCAATAGCAAGCTCCTGGGAGCTGGTCCCTTCTGGGGCTGTACAGCACCCAGCAGGTTGGCAGCACTAGTAACACTCTTAGTGGAAGGTGTGCCGGTCAATGGGAGATCTCTGATGGATTGTTAAGGAAGGGCAGTTAGAACTGACGCACAATTCCTACACCAGCAGGGGCTGCTGTGCACATGAATTCTGCTCTCACTCAATCTGGTGTAAACCCGCAGCTGCTCTACCCGTTCAGGATCTGCAGCAGGGTCACCCAGAGCGAGGGGTGTTAGGGAATGCATTTCTCCCCAGAATGGGGGGCAGGGGGAGTTCCCACATGCATTGACCCCACCATGTCTCACTGTGGGGAGGGGAACTGTTCTCCTCTGCCCTGTCCTCTGTGCGGCTGACACCTGCCCAGTGCATGCTGGGATGGCTGAATGAATAAGTAGCTTTGGCTGGCAGAAGTGGGAAGCACCAGCTGGCTAGTGCGGAGGGGGGTGGCAGTTAGTGGCCTGGGGTTCCTGGTGTATGGGGAGGTCTGAGCTGTGTATTCCAGGCTTCACACATCACCAGCCGCCCTGGCATGCTGCTTGGCGCTGGTGAAGCTGCCCCAGCTGTCCCAACATCCCTTTTGGCATCCGGAGGTGCATTTTCTACTGCAGGGCTGGTTGCTTAGGGGTTAACAAGGCCACAGCTTCCCCCGCTGTGAGCCCGCCTCCTACCCAGAGTAATGGTGCCCACCTCGGAGTGGCCATGCTCCCAGTCTCTTCCCATGGGCCTGTTCTACGGGTGGGCGCAGGACAGGACCTGGCCAGGCCCAGCACTCGCAGCCCACACAGCGTCCTGCCTGGCGCAGAGGGAGTCTTGGCTTCCCAGCCCCCGCCCGGGCCACGAAGCAGTGACTCACACCATGATCCTTCTGCCCTTTGGCCATGGGTCCTGCCTGCTTGCAGGCTTCCTGCCTACTGGAAACACTGACCTGGCTGGCCTGCAAAGCAGCCACTCTGGGCCACTAAAAGTCAGCCCAGGTCTGGCAAAGGGGCGAGGGCTTGGAGCAGCGGTTACACTAGGGCAATTGGGGAGGGGGGGGATCACATGGTTTGGGGGGGGCTTTCTTCAGGTGTTGGATGGAGGTGTGTAGCGGAGCGGGCGCATAAGACACTGAGTTATGGTGGCAGAACTCCTAGCCCCTTTGGGGGGCGAAGGGGGAGCAGGAAGGGCAGGGAAAATTCAGCACTCCTACCTGCCCTCTGCCCCCGCTGGGAGGGTAGGTAACTGGGCCACTCCATGAGTTCAGCCACCTCAGTCTCCCTGCCACCTGTAGGGCTGTTCCCCTGCAGGGGCTGTGGGACCCCTGGGCGGGGAGCAGCCATGCCAAGGGCACCCTGCGGTTCTGGCTGTATATGTGGCAGTGCCACGCCCTGTCACCATGGTTGGTTGGATCCCACCTGCAGGAAGGCCGTGCCTGGCACATCTGACCTGCGGGGATGTGGTGGCATCTGCCTTTGTCATCTGACCCCCGGGGGCAGCGCTGAGACTGATGGCAGGAGTCCCTGCTTCCCAGGGCCTGGCAGCCCCTGACTCCAGAGCCCCTCGCTCCTGCATGCTGCCAGTCACTCCCCAGTGAGGCCATACGTGGGGAGCCCGGGGAGTGAGGAGTAGGAGCTCAGAGTGTGCCCAGCTGGCGAGGGAGGCGCCAGCCTGAGAGCTGCTGCGAAGTCTTTGCCGGGAAGTACAGCGCAGCTGTGCCATGAAAGCGCCTTTTCTTCCCTGCTCTCTTTTGTTGGTTTATTTGGGTGATGGGGTGGGAGCTGACAGCATCTGCCTCTGAAATCGCCCCCTGATTAGTCATTACAGTGCCAGCCATTACCTGCAATTTCAGCTGTCACTGTGTCAAGCCCGCTGCTTCCGTGCCTCCAAAGTCGTGTCCCCCCCCCCCCCCACCTCCCCCATTTCTTTCAGGAATTTCACGCCAGGCGAGGGACCGGCAGCTCCTGGGAGGGATTTCTGTGTGGCAGGATTTGCCCCAAAGCCTGCCCTGTGATACACAGGCCCACTGGTGCCAGCAGGACAGCAACACCTGGCAGGCCTTGTTTGCACAGGGAGTCCACACTAGGATGTGAAAGCACCATGGCGTGAGCACCCTAGGAAGGGAATGATGGCAGGGTCAGCCCCACTCTGGGGCCTACACAAGGAGTTTGGGGAAATATAAAGAGAAGCAAAAAGACGCTTGGTTTCCTCAGTGAGTGGAGCACCCCTGGAAGATGGAGGGAGCGTTTATGGCTGCTTGGATCCTGGTGTGGCTGAAAACCAGCTAGTTCTGCCCCAGACTGAATTTGTTGGGGGAAGATCTACTCTGTTACATAGGAAAGGTAACCACTTGTGTTGGATGGTCTTGTTCTAGAAGTAGCCATTCTGTTTCCATTAACCTTACTCACTAGCTCACGGACCTTAATCTTCGTTGAGAAACGTATGAGTGTTTTCACTGTAAATCTATCTCAGTGCTGCGATGTTACCCAGCAGCTGATTCTCAGTGGAGTCAAACAAACGTGTGAGAGCTGTCCTGCTGGACATAGACAACCTGGTCACTTCCAGGGGCTGGACCTACAGGGCGGAACACTTCAAAGGGTGCTCGGGGACTGGGATGCCCTCATTGTTAACCTGCAAGGCAACACGAGGGCTGGCAGAGCCCAGATGAAAGTGCATGGCAGGCTGGCGGGAGCAGGGAGCAGACACCCAGTTAAACACAAGCAAGTCTCCCTTGGATTAGAGGTAACAAGGTGACTCAGTCCTGGGCACCCCGTGAGAGCATTCCATGCCGTTTGCTGTGAGATGTGTGATGGAGCATTACAAGGTGCCCGCTTGGAATCTACCTAGCTACAAAGCCCACAGGCTTCCCCCAGGCTATCTCAAGCTGCTCTCCTGCACATCTCTGGCAGTTATCCCAGATTCTGGCTAGAACATCAATTGCAATAATGTCCAACATCCCCCTTTTACTGTTCTCACCATGGCTTGCTTTTTATTTCCAGTTCAAAGGGACACAGCTGCTCATACAGACTCAAGTTGAGCCTGTTTGCATATCTAATGACCCCCAAGCCTTCCTGGATTGTCACCTGGACCTTAAGCCTATATTCCTTGATCTAAAGGAGAACTCCTCTAGCTGCCAGCTGTAGTAGACTTTTATCCTCATACATGGACCAGCCCCTAGAGGGCAACACCCACCCACATGCTCCTACTGGGACTTGCACAGGCTAAGACCATTAACCCTTTAGTTGCTGGAATGACATTCTGCAAAGCGCATTCACAGTGCAAGCCAATCCCTGTCAGGGACAGCTCCCTGCCCCACCCCAGATTGTCCTGGTTAGCTGTTGTGCTCGGCTGGGGGCTGAAACAAGGTTGATTTGATTTTTAGTGCCTAAGAAATAGCCCTCAGCTCTTCCAACCTCTGTCCTGCCCCATTGCTCTGTGCCCACTTCTCACCACCGGCTCTCTGTCCATGACTTAGGGAAACCCTTTCTGGTGACACCAAGCAGCACAGGAGGAGAGCCAGTGAGGGCCACGGGCTCTGTCTGTCTCCAGCAGCCAAAGTATCGAATTCCCCTTTGGATGGTGGGCCATGTAGCCAGCTCCCCGCTGCATCCTCGGGGACAGGGCCCTTCCTCAGATGGGAAGCGATGAGCTGCATTGTCAGATCTGAGGAACGGGCGTGTGGGGCCGTCTGGGGTTTGGCTCCGGGCTGGAAAAGCCCCCAGTGGTTCAGGTGTGGCTGTGATCTTGAAGCCCTTTGTGACTGATGCCCAGCAATCGTGTCACCCAGCATGGAAATGTAGCCACCTCTGGGGTGGCATGTGGCATCCTTTGGCTAGCACACTGCAGAGCTGCTCAGGGCTTTAGGGCAGGAAGTGAAGAAGCAACCCCTAACCATTTGATGCTCCGTGGGGGGGCATTAACAGACCTGCTCATGTGAATGGTGCCACGCATGATGCCAGCCACATGGGGCCAGGACCACAGGTTAGTGCTTCTGGTTTAAAATGCTCCTCCTGGTACCAGCATGGCCTGCCTACAATGAGCCAGGCTCTACCCTCCCCGCTGGCCCGTGCTGACTCTGAGGGGCACAGATCTGTAGCTGGAACTGTGTGCCCCAGGCGGGAGGGAAATTGCTGTCTCCTCCGCCCAGGCAGAGCCAGCAAAGAGCTTGACGGGGGCTGAGTGGGGCCCCAGGCTCCCTACAGGAGGAGGTTCTGACACAGCTGGGGCCCCCGAAGCAGGGCAGGAGGCAGCGCATGGAGCTGTACGCTCCAGCCCACAGCACCTCTTGTCATCTTTATGTGAGCTGGAGCCTCCACAGGCCTCAGTTCCAGCATGCTCCATCTCGCCCCATGTGGGTACTGCCCTATCATAGAATCATAGAATCATAGAATCTCAGGGTTGGAAGGGACCTCAGGAGGTCATCTAGTCCAACCCCCTGCTCAAAGCAGGACCAAACCCAACTAAATCAGCCCAGCCAGGGCTTTGTCAAGCCTGACCTTAAAAACCTCTAAGGAAGGAGATTCCACTACCTCCCTAGGTAACCCATTCCAGTTCTTCACCACCCTACTAGTGAAAAAGTTTTTCCTAATGTCCAACCTAAACCTCCCCCTCTGCAACTTGAGACCATTACTCCTTGTTCTGTCATCTTCTATCACTGAGAACAGTCTAGATCCATCCTCTTTGGAACCCCCTTTCAGGTAGTTGAAAGCAGCTATCAAATCGCCCCTCATTCTTCTCTTCTGCAGACTAAACAATCCCAGTTCCCTCAGCCTCTCCTCGTAAGTCATGTGCTCCAGCCCCCTAATCATTTTTGTTGCCCTCCGCTGGACTCTCTCCAATTTATCCACATCCTTCTTGTAGTGTGGGGCCCAAAACTGGACACAGTACTCCAAATGAGGCCTCACCAGTGCTGAGTAGAGGGGAATGATCACATCCCTCGATCTGCTGGAAATGCCCCTACTTATACAACCCAAAATGCCATTAGCCTTCTTGGCAACAAGGGCACACTGTTGACTCATATTCAGCTTTTCGTCCACCGTAACCCCTAGGTCCTTTTCTGCAGAACTGCTGCCCAGCCATTCGGTCCCTAGTCTATAGCAGTGCATGGGATTCTTTCGTCCTAAATGCAGGACTCTGCACTTGTCCTTGTTGAACCTCATCATATTTCTTTTGGCCCAATCCTCTAATTTGTCTAGGTCCCTCTGTATCCTATCCCTACCCTCCAGCGTATCAACCACTCCTCCCAGTTTAGTGTCATCTGCAAACTTGCTAAGGGTGCAGTCCACACCATCTTCCAGATCGTTAATGAAGATATTGAATAAAACCGGCCCCAGCACCGACCCTTGGGGCACTCCACTTGATACCGGCTGCCAACTAGACAAGGAACCATTGATCACTACCCGTTGAGCCCGACCATCTAGCCAGTTTTCTATCCACCTTACCGTCCATTCATCCAGCCCATACTTCTTTAACTTGCTGGCAAGAATACTGTGGGAGACTGTATCAAAAGCTTTGCTAAAGTCCAGAAATAGCACATCCACTGCTTTCCCCTCATCCACAGAGCCGGTTATCTTATCATAGAAGGCAATTAGGTTAGTCAGGCATGACTTGCCCTTGGTGAATCCATGCTGACTGTTCCTGATCACTTTCCCCTCCTTTAAGTGGTTCAGGATTGATTCCTTGAGGACCTGTTCCATGATTTTTCCAGGGACTGAGGTGAGACTAACTGGCCTGTAGTTCCCTGGATCTTCCTTCTTCCCTTTCTTAAAGATGGGCACTACATTAGCTTTTTTCCAGTCGTCCGGGACCTCCCCCGATCGCCATGATTTTTCAAAGATAATGGCCAATGGCTCCGCAATCTCATCGGCCAACTCCTTTAGCACCCTCGGATGCAGCGCATCCGGCCCCATGGACTTGTGCTCGTCCAGCTTTCCTAAATAGTCCCGAACTACTACTTTCTCCACAGAGAGCTGGTCACCTCCTCCCCATACCGTGCTGCAGAGTGCAGCTGTCTGGGAGCTGACCTTGTCTGTGAAGACAGAGGCAAAAAAAGCATTTAGTACACTAGCTTTCTCCACATCCTCTGTCACTAGGTTCCCTCCCTCATTCAGCAAGGGGCCCACACTTTCCTTGACTTTCTTCTTGTTGCTAACATACCTAAAGAAACCCTTCTTGTTACTCCTAACATCTCCGGCTAGCTGCAACTCCAAGTGTGATTTGGCCTTCCTAATTTCACACCTGCATGCCTGAGCAATACTTTTATACTCCTCCCTGGTTATTTGTTCAATCTTCCACTTCTTGTAAGCTGTTTTTTTGTGTTTAAGACGAGCAAGGATTTCACTGTTAAGCCAAGCTGGTCGCCTGCCATATTTACTTTTCTTCCTACACATGGGGATGGTTTGTTCCTGCAACCTCAATAAGGTTTCTTTAAAATACAGCCAGCTTTCCTCTACTCCTTTCCCCCTCATGTTATTCTCCCAGGGGACCTTGCCCATCAGTTCCCTGAGGGAGTCAAAGTCTGCTTTTCTAAAGTCCAGGGTCTCTGTTCTACTGCTCTCCTTTCTTCCTTGTATCAGGATCCTGAACTCGACCATCTCATGGTCACTGCCTCCCAGGTTCCCATCCACTATTGCTTCCTCTACTATTTCTTCCCTGTTTGTGAGCAGCAGGTCAAGAAAAGCTTTTCCCCTAGTTGGTTCCTCCAGCACTTGCACCAGGAAGTTGTCCCCTACACTTTCCAGAAACTTCCTGGATTGTCTGTGAGCTGCTGTATTGCTCTCCCAGCAGATATCAGGGTGATTAAAGTCACCCATGAGAACCAGGGCCTGTGATCTAGCAATTTCTGTTAGTTGCTGGAAGAAAGCCTCGTCCACCTCATCCCCCTGGTCTGGGGGTCTGTAGCAGACTCCCACCACGACATTACCCTTGTTGTTCATACTTCTAAATTTAATCCAGAGACACTCAGGTTTTTCTGCAGTTTCGTACTGGAGCTCTGAGCAGTCATACTGCTCTCTTACATACAAAGCAACTCCCCCACCTTTTCTGCCCTGCCTGTCTTTCCTGAACAGTTTATATCCATCCATGACAGTACTCCAATCATGTGAGTTATCCCACCAAGTCTCTGTTATTCCAATTACATCATAATTCCCTGACTGTGCCAGGACTTCTAGTTCTCCCTGCTTGTTCCCCAGGCTTCTTGCATTTGTGTATAGGCACTTGAGATAACTCGCTGATTGTCCCGCTTTCTCGGTCTGAGACAGGAGTCCTCCCCTCTTGCGGTCTCCTGCTTGTGCTTCCTCCCAGTATCCCACTTTCCCACTTACCTCAGGGCTTTGGTCTCCTTCCCCCGGTGAACCTAGTTTAAAGCCCTCCTCACTAGGTTAGCCAGCCTGCTTGCAAAGATGCTCTTCCCTCTCTTCGTGAGGTGGAGCCCGTCTCTACCAAGCAATCCTTCTTCTTGGAAGACCATCCCATTGTCGAAGAATCCAAACCCTTCTCTCCGACACCATCTGCGTAGCCATTCGTTGACTTCCACGATTCGACGGTCTCTACGCTGGCCTTTTCCTGCCACAGGGAGAATAGACGAGAACACCACTTGCGCCTCAAACTCCTTTATCCTTCTTCCCAGAGCCACGTAGTCTGCAGTGATACGCTCAAGGTCGTTCTTGGCAGTATCATTGGTGCCCACGTGGAGAAGCAGGAAGGGGTAGCGATCCGAGGGCTTGATGAGTCTCGGCAGTCTCTCCGTCACATCTTGAATCCTAGCCCCTGGATCTGGGTGCCTGTGGGGGCGCCTGGGCGGCAACGGGCTGGGTACTGTGGAGGGCTGGCAGGCTGGGTACCTATGGTGGGGCGGCTGGCAGGCTGGGTACCACTGGGGGCTGCGGGCCGGGTACCTGTGGGGGAGGCGAGGCTAGAGGCAGGCTGGGTACTGATGTGGATGGAGGGCTGGATAAACGTGGGGGTAAGTTGGGGCAGAGGGTCGGGTACCTGTGGGGGCAAGTGGGAGCTGATAGGCCAGGTACCCATGGGGGTGGTTTGGGGTGGAGGGCTGGATATCCATGGGGGAGGCTCGGGGAAGGCTGGGTACTGGTGGGGGTGGAGGGCTGGGTATCCATGGGGGTGGGTTGGGGCAGAGGGTCAGGTACCTGTGGGGGAGGGTTGGGGTGGAGGGCTGGGTTCCCGTGGGCATGGCTGGGGACTGGCAGGCTGGGGACTGGTGGGGGTGGGGGGCTGAATACCTGTGGGTGGTGGGTTGGGGTGAAGGGCCAGGTACTAGGGTTGCCAACTTTCTAATTGCACAAAACTGAACACCCCTGCCAAGCCCCTTCCCTGAGGCCCTGCCCCCTGCTTGCTCCATTCCCCCCCCCCCCTCGCTCACTCTCCCCCACCCTCACTCACTTTCAGTGGGCTAGAGCAGGGGGTTGGGGTGCGGGAGGGGGGGTGAGGGCTCTGGGCTGGGGGTGTGGGCTCCAGGTGGGGCCAGAAATGAAGGGTTCAGGGTGTGGTAGAGGGCTCCGGGCTGGGGCACAGGGTTGGGGTGTGGGGGGGTGAGGGCTCTGGTTGGGGGTGTGGGCTCTGGGGTGGGGCTGGGGATGAGGGGTTTGAGGTGCAGGAAAGGGCTGCGAGCTGGGGCAGGGGGTTGAGGTGCGGGGAGGGGTTGTGTGGTGCAGGCTCTGGGAGGGAGTTTGGGTGCAGATACCTGTGGGGGTGGCTGGGGGCTGGCAGGCTGGAGACTGGTGGGGGTGGATGGGATCTGGAACTGTGTCCCATCTCGGCCTTCCTCTCCTTTGTCATGCTGGGTTGTGGAGGGTTGCACAGTGCTAGGAAGGGGCTGAGGGCACCCATTTCAGGCTTGACAAAGCCCTGGCTGGGCTGATTTAGTTGGGTTTGGTCCTGCTTTGAGCAGGGGGTTGGACTAGATGACCTCCTGAGGTCCCTTCCAACCCTGAGATTCTATGATTCTATGATTCTATGTCTCTCCGAGGCTCGGCCTGCTGGCAGGGAGCCATCCACCCCCCCACGGGTGTCCTGCTCTGGGCGTGGGCAGAACAGACACTCCTGCACGTGCTTTGTGGGACCCCCATGTTGCATCCCCCTGCGCTGGCTGAGGGTGATGTTCCTGGGCCAGTGCCAGCCACGAGCAGCTGGCACTGGGAGTGAGTGGCTGGCACTACATTGAAAGGCATCTGGCTTCATGGGGAAAAACTGCAGCTTTCCTGCTGTGCTGCCAGCTGTGTGTGCCAGCCCAGGGCTCTCCGGGCAAGGTCATGGTATGGCATGCCCAGTGTAGGGCAGCTGTGGTGGAATGGCTCCAAGAGGGCGCACGCACCTGCCTCTGAGACTGGGCCTTGGACCCCAGCTTTCCCTATCTCTCTCTGAGGCTGGCTGCAGAGACTGCAGCCCAGGCAGACCCCTGCAGGAGGCCTGTACCGGGCCCTTCGGGGCACCAAGCTCCAGGCACAAGTCACAGCGACCTGGGCAGGTTGATTGCCACCTGGCTACAGGATCCGACACTCTTGAGCGTAGAGAGGCAGAAGTTACCCCATAATCCACTCTGCTCACACCAGGGCTGTGATGTGCCAGCAGAGCGGGTGCAAGGATGTTTCGTGCCCTAGGCGAAACTTCCACCTTGCGCCCTCCCCCACCCCCCGAGCCCTGTGGCAGCTCTCCGCCCCCCCCCGCCCTGCGGCAGCTCCCCCCCTCCACCCTGAGGCGCCCCCCCCGCGGCAGCTCCCCCCGGCCCAGGGAGCAGTGCGGCAGCTCCCCGCCCCAGCTCACCTCTGCTCCGCCTCCTCCCCTGAGCACGGGGGCCGCCCTGCTCTGCTTCTCTCCCTCCCAGGCTTGCGGCGCCAATCAGCTCCCTGTGCCCCCCTGCCCTAGCTCCCTCTGCCTAAATGCCGACAACGACCGGGGCGGCCCAAGATCCAGCCGCTGCGGTTGCTGCCGAAGGACCCGAAATGCCGCCCCCCTAAATGCTAGCACCCGAGGCGACTGCCTAGGTCGCCTAATGGATTGCACCGGCCCTGTGTGCCAGCCAGGTTGTGACAGACTCCAGCTCTTGCTCTCTCTCCCTTGTCTCCTAGCTCCGGGCTCCTGAGTCCCTCAAAAAACCATCCAGCTCCACTCACCTTACGCCTTGTTCCCCAGTTCTGGTCCCAAGACCCTCCTGCCCAGGATTGTTCAGCCCTGCGGGCGTCTCTGTCTTGCTGGAACCTCTTGTGGATTTGGGTTGGTTTGTTGGTTGGTTCTTTAATGACTCTATTGATGCCCCTCCAGACAGCGAGGTGACACCCCCCGCCCTGTGCTGTTCCAGGAGCCGTAGTAATCCTTTTGTACCTGTTGGGTAGCAATGCCATGTACAGAGGGAAACTGAGAGAGGCCCTAGCATTCGTAAAAATATTCTCGAAACTTCTCACTTCGTCACAACTCTCCCCTATTTAACCAGGGACCTGGGGAAGTTCAACCCCCCCCAATTGTTAGCCACAGACAGGCCTGCCGATGGGGAGGGAGGGAAAAGGGGGCAATTGCCCAGGGGCGTGGGTGATGTAAAAGGGCCCGGGGGACCCCAGTCGCTGCCGGCATCGCAGTGCAGCAGGGCTAAGGCAGGCTTCCTGCCCGTCCTCACTCCGCACCACTTCCAGAAGTGACTGAAATGGCCCTACAGCCCCTGGGGGAAGGGGAAAGGTGGCCTCTGTGCACTGCCCCCACCCGGAGCGCTGAGTCCGCAGCCCCCATTGGCCAGGAACTGCGGCCAATGGGAGCTGCGGGGCGGTGCCTGCGGGCAGCGGCATGTGGAGACCCTCTCCTGCACCCCAACCCCTTGCCCCAGCCTAGAGCCCGCACCCCAAACCTCCTCCTGCACCCAAACTCTCTCCCAGAGCCTGACCCCACACCCCATCCCGCATCGAAACTCCCTCCCAGAACCTGACCCCTCCCCCGCTCCTGCATCCAAACTCCCTCCCATACCCCAACCCCCGCCCCAGCCTGGTTAAAGTGAGTGAGTGTGGGGAGAGCGAGCGACAGAGGGATAGGGGATAGAGTGAGCAGGGGACAGAGCCTCGGAGAAGGGGTGGGACAAGGCCATGGCCTCAGGGAAGGGGCGGGGCAAGGGTCTTTGGGTTTGCGCAATTAGAGAGTTGTCAACCCTACCGGACGGGCATGTGGAAGCAAGGTGGGCACCAGCCAGCGCAGGTGCAGCACCACCCAAATGTCAGACGGACTGCGTCCACATGGGCGCGACTTGTGCATGTGTGGGGGTCCATTGACTGTTCTGCCCTGGGGCCTGGAATTGCTGTTGGCGGGCATGGCCACAGATGCCACAGCCTGTTTCCCATCCCTGGGTAGTTGGCCTACAAGGCACTTCTAAGCTTCTTCCAGCACAGCTTCTAATCAATCACACTTACAGTTTCCAGTGCAGCCAGGGACGGGCCAAGCAATGAACTCGCCCCTTGTGCCACCAACAGGGATTAACCCAAAGGGCAGGGGCGTGGCTGCATCAGGGTAGAGGAGCGAGCAAAGCGGTCATTTGGCTCAGGGCTCGAAAAGCCCCCAGCCATTCAGCTGCTTCTGGGAGCCTCCCCCAGCCTTTCTGATCTCTCTAGCTGGGCCAGAGAGACAGACCGCTCCCCCTGCTAGAACGTCCACCTCGCTAGCTTGTCTTTCTTTCTTTCTTTCTTTCTTTCTTTCTTTCTTTCTTTCTTTCTTTCTTTCTTTCTTTCTTTCTTTCTTTCTTTCTTTCTTTCTTTCCCTTCCTCTGTCTCTCCATCCCCATGTGTTTGGCGGCTCACCTGCACCGCCACACTCTGCAATCTGAGCTGTAAGAGAACGATGGCACTTTGTGAAGGTAAATTTATTCCAAAGCCGGAAGAAAATCGAGTGTGCAAATGTTGCTCCCCTTTGTTCTCTGAAACGCTCTCGTTAACTAGGAGATTTTAACTAGGGCGCCGTTGTCCTGCGGTCAATGAGCAACTCTGCAGTGCTGGAGAAATCCTTAATACCTCTGTCTCCCAATGCAGTCATAACGGCCATAGCAGCCAGGAGCACATGGCATAACTGGGGGCAGGTTCTCTCCAGGGAAATGGATTTTCCTTTAAACAAAGGACTTTTCTTCTTTCACGTGGCTCTGCCCCTTGATCCCAACATGCAACACCTGCTATTCCACTCCTCCACCCCCAGATCAGTTGATTCCACTCAATCCCGACCCACAGCCCCCTGCCCCATCCTGCCTCCACCTCTGCTGATGCCCCTCCATCCCGACCCAAACCCCCCTGCTATCCAATGTGCTGGAATTCTACTAATGCTCCTCACAATTAACACTCTCATGTATTTTGGCAGCAATTTCACCTATGGGAGCCTTCCCAGGGAAAGAGCAGAAGGGGGAAGGGTCAGCACGGAGGGGGCTTGGCAGAGCTGTGTGGGCATCCTGGACTGCCAGAGCAGGGGCTGCTGAGGTGCATTGGTAGAACTGAAAAAACAGGCTTGCTGCTGTTGCAGATTCTTGGCTGGAATTTTCAAGGCACGGCTCGGAGGAAGCTCATGGTGTGGCAGGCCTAATGACTGTTGGCAGGGCACTGCCGCGAGGAAGCTCATGGCGCTGCGGGCCTAGCGGCTGTCGGCAGCACACTGCAACAAAGAACCTCACGGTGCTGCAGGCCTGGCGGCCATCGGCAGGGCACTGTCGTGGCGAAGCTGCAGCCCCAGCTGGTTAAATTGTTGTCATATTTGAAGCTTCCTGCTCTGCCTGCCCCATTCTGCAGGTTGAATTCCTCTCCTGCCTCCCCCAGCAGGGAGCTCTGAGCCCAGCCCAGAATGTGGTGAGGCCTTGTGTGACTTGCCCCCTGCAGGGGGACAGGCTAATGCGCTACACATGGCGCACGGCTGCCCTGGCCTGCAGGGAAGGAGAAGGCTGCCAGCTCCCCCAGAGGGACAGCTAATGCCCGGATCTGCCCGGAAAGAGGGAGGGGGTGGGGGCTGAGCCTATGAAAATGAAGCACTTGGCAGGGATTCAGCTCTGGCTGTTTCCTGCTTGAAGCCCTAAAGTCTGTCTGGTGGTCATCGCTGGCCGAGCATCCCCGGCCCCATTGCCTGGCCTAGCCTGGGGTGCTGGCTCCTCGCCCCACCCAGCAGGGCACCCAGGGCGCTAGAGCCTTACAATCACTCTCAGCTACAGGCTGGGGCTGGAGACATTGGGTCCTGTCCCCACAGCCTGGGCATCACAGCATATCTGGGGCTGTTATCAACATGCCCAGTGTATGCCTGCATGCATGCCCCTGCACCCGCTGCTCTAGGTGAGAGTAGGGATAGTATGTCTGCAGGACTGGGTGTGGGCTGAGGGCAGAGGCTTTTCCTGAACCACAGGGGGAAGGGGAGGGGAGAAAGAGCAGATAGGGAGAGGCTGGGGACCGGGGTAGACAGGTCTGTGATCACTAGAGCGTGTTCCCTGGATGAGCCTGGAAACGAGCTGGGATTCTGGCTGGGAAAGGCCGGTTCCCTGCCATGTAATGGTAGAGGCGGGCGACGCTTTTGGTCAAAATGTTTGTAGGTTTCTGATTTGGCACCTTGGAAACATTGCCTGTGTGGGCATTGATTTCACTGAATGGGGCAGCTCAGAAAGCCAGAATGTAAGCAGGGGATTTGTCCCGCTGAGGTGGAGGGTGGGGGGTTTCTCTCTGTCCACGGGACCTTGGCCGAACCAAGCACTGACAAGGACTAAGTCACGCCTCACGATTCACTTCACCCTGGTACCTGCCCATCCAGCCCACGTGAGCAGGCCTCCCACCATGCAGTGAGGACTGAGCCAGGCCGGCCCACAACATTTTGGCACCTGAGGAGGGGAGCTCAAATGACGCCCCCATGCCCCCTCGCTTGGGCCAAAACTTTGAAAGGTCTCAATTCTGCCTTCTTCCTGTTCTACTCTTCTCATGGTACTGCTGTGCTACCTACCCCAATAAAGGAGAACTAACAACTTAAATTGCCTTGTTCAAAAATGTTAAGTAACACTTCGCTTTCAAACGCCTGAACAGCAAATGTAACTTTTCTTGTCTGCATAGTAAACACTGGCATTTTTATCTGTTCGAATAAGCAAAGTGGTGCTTTTTGTGCCTTCTTGGTTGCAAAGATTTGAACTGCTTCCTGAAGGTCCACAGTCTGGGCCAGCTCATGCTCTGTTGAGATGTTTGCAAGGCTGACCAGCCTCTCCTGTGTCATTGTGGAGCGTAGATGTGTTTTTATTAACTTCAGCTTGAAGAAGCTGCGTTCTCCACTGGCAACTGCTACAGGAAGTGTTAGAAGTATGCGCTGAGCAACAAAAGCATTTGGAAAGAGGGTGGTGATCTTATTTGTGCACAGATATTCCAGAACAGCCTTTGGAGTTGATCCTGCTGAAATGTATCTTGAAAGGACTTTCAGTTCATCACCTAAATCACTCGCATCTATATTGCGCATGTCATCATGTGTCAACACTGTCTCTAGTGCCCTGCATTGCTGGTGTAGGTCTTCTTCAGGTATAGTGAGGAGTTTTGGAATATCATACAACATCCCAAATATACTGCTGTGTTCCTTGAGCTGCATGAAACGTTCTTCAACTGACTGTATTGCACAATCTAGCACCTGGTTAAAGAATTCAACTTTGAATTGTTGTTTGGGGTCTCTTATGGGATTATCCCGTGCCTCGTAATCAAAATGGCTTCTTCTTTGATGACTCTTGTATTCTTGAATGGGTGGGAAAATAGCTTCAGTGTGAAGTTCCTCTGCCAACTTCTGTGAACTGTGATTAATCTCTGAACAAAAGTATTGCCACGCTTAAAATCAACAAAGGTATTGTCAAGGTTAGGCCTCAAACTTTCGCTTTGCAAAGGTAAAAAGGGCACGCTTTGCAGAGGTAAAAAGGGCAAGCTTTGCAGAAGTAAGCTAAGACTTGTGGTCAAAACGCGCTGCAAACAGATAACACATTCTAACTCCTATAAAGCGAGATAAGTTGTGCTTGTCTAACCCACAATTAAAACAATTGTCTACAAGAAAATAAGTAAGTATATATTATACGGTCAAAGCGACACAAGAAGATAAGTAAGCATAAATTATAGAGCCAAGGCAACAATGCTAACCACATTAAAGATTTGGCTGACCCTAATTGGTCGGTCTGTTTTAAGACATGGCCGACAGATCAGATAAAAAGTACGAAGGCACGGGACTGTGTGTGTGTTTCGGTCATAAGGGAAACCTGACCCACACCCCCTGAACCGAAGGGACGTGCACTTCGCGACCGTCTGTACCTGGCCAGTGCGGAAAACTGGCCAACTGAAGGGTAACGTATTTTCAGGCGAATGCAGGGTAAGGTTATGGAGTAAAGAAGTCTGGTTGCTCAAGCAGAATTGATCTCAAGTTGTATCAATACTATAGTGTTAAGATAGTAGTAAGTAGCTAATAAATAATAATTTTACATGTACTCTATAGTGTTAAGAATAGTAGTAAATAGCTAATGAATAATAACTTTACATGTACTTGTGCTTGTCTTCAGTATAACTTGCCATTTATATTCATCCTTATTCAGTGCTGGTCTTTAATCTTGCTTTTCTTATTTTGTCTGTGTTGCCTTTATCGTAGAAAATCATTAAAAACCTTTTTTGAGGAATAATCAGTAGTTTTAATTTTTCTTATATGGGCACTACTCAACCTCATTACATCTGTGTTGGGTGGTGGGAAGTAGTGATCACCCAGGGCCCAATTAGGGTCCTGACACGTGCCTCTCTCTTCCTTTATCTCCGCAAGAACGTTTTGAAATCCCTCATCTGACCGGTAAGACTGTAGGTATGACTTTGCTTTGTCCAGTTGTTCCATTGCTCCAGATATATCAAGGTCAACACCTTGGAGTCTCTTGCTTACAGCATTTATTTCAGACAGTATGTCATGCCACAACACTAAGGGTACGTCTACACTACGGGATTACTCCGAAGTTACTGAATTCGATTTTTTCAAACATATTGTATAAACTCGATTGTACGCGGCCACAGTAAGCGGATTAATTCGGCGGTGCGCATCCATGTACTAAGACTAGCGTCGAATTCCAGAGCATTGCACTCTGGGTAGCTATCCCATAGCTATCCCATAGTTCCCGCAGTCCCCCCCGCCCATTGGAATTCTGGGTCGAGATCCCAATGCCTGATGGGACAAAAAATATTGTTGCGGGCGGTTCTGGGAACATCCTCCCCCTCCCTCCGTGAAAACAACGGCAGACAAACATTTCGCGCCTTTTTTCCTTGGTGAACTGTGCAGACGCCATACCTCGGCAAGCATGGAGCCCGCTCAGCTAAAGACAGCAGTCATGAACATTGTTAACACCTCGCGCATGATCGTGCAGTTTATGCTGAACCAGGACCAGAAAAGCCAGGCGAGGAGGAGACGGCTACGGCAGCGCAGCGACGAGAGTGATGAGGACATGGACACAGAATTGTCTCGCGCCACAGGCCCCGGCGCTTTGGAGATCATGTTGTTAATGGGGCAGCTTCTCGCTGTGGAACGCCGATTCTGGGCCCGGGAAACAAGCACTGACTGGTGGGACCGCATAGTGTTGCAGGTGTGGGACGATTCCCAGTGGCTGCGAAACTTTCGTATGCGTAAGGGCACTTTCCTGGAACTTTGTGACTTGCTTTCCCCTGCCCTGAGGCGCCAGAACACCAAGATGAGAGCAGCCCTCACAGTTGAGAAGCGAGTGGCGATAGCCCTGTGGAAGCTTGCAACACCGGACAGCTACCGGTCAGTCGGTAATCACTTCGGAGTGGGAAAATCTACCATGGGGGCTGCTGTGATGCAAGTAGCCAAAGCAATCGCTGAGCTGCTGCTACCAAAGGTTGTGACTCTGGGAAATGTGCAGCTCATTGTGGATGGCTTTGCTGCAATGGGATTCCCTAACTGTGGTGGGGCGATAGATGGAACCCATATCCCGATCTTGGCACCGGAGCACCAGGGCAGCCAGTACATAAACCGCAAGGGGTACTTTTCAATGGTGCTGCAAGCAATGGTGGATCACAAGGGACGTTTCACCAACATCAACGTGGGATGGCCGGGAAGGGTTCATGACGCCCGCGTCTTCAGGAACACTAGTTTGTTTAAACGGCTGCACCAAGGGATTTACTTTCCAGACCGGAAAATAACCATTGGGGATGTTGAGATGCCGATCGTTATCCTTGGGGACCCAGCCTACCCCTTAATGCCATGGCTCATGAAGCCATACACCGGCAGCCTGGACAGTAGTCAGGAGCTGTTCAACTACAGGCTGAGCAAGTGCAGGATGGTGGTAGAGTGTGCCTTTGGACGTTTAAAAGGTCGCTGGCGCTCGTTACTGACTCGCTCGGACCTCAGCCAAACCAACATCCCCATTGCTATTGCAGCTTGCTGTGTGCTCCACAATCTCTGTGAGAGCAAGGGGGAGACCTTTATGGCGGGGTGGGAGGCTGAGGCAAACCGCCTGGCCGCTGATTACGCGCAGCCAGACACCAGGGCGATTAGAAGAGCACACCGGGAAGCGGTGCGCATCAGAGAAGCTCTGAAAACAAGTTTCATTGCTGGCCAGGCTCCTGTGTGAAAGTTATGTTTGTTTGTCCCTGTTGAAAACCCGCCCCCTTGATTCACTCATTCCCTGTAAGCAACCCACCCTTCCCCCTTCCCCCTTCGATCCCAGTTTGATTTGAAAAAAATAAAGTCAGTTTCGTTTACAACTCAAGAACTTTTTATTAACGGGTGGTAATGAACATAGGGAGAGAAATAACCAGGTAGTCCGGGTGGGGTTTGGGAGGAGGGTAGGAGTGAAGGAACAGGGCAGGAAAAACATTCAAAATAATGAGAGCCTTTTGCTTGGGCTCTCTAATGGGGTGGAGTGGCAGGGTGCACGGAGCCTCCCCCCCCCCGTTCTTACACGTCGGGGTGAGGAGGCTACGGGACTTGGGGAGGGGGGAGGGCGGTTATAGAGGGGCTGCAGCGGCACTCGGTAATCCTGCAGCTGCCGTTCCTGGAGCTCCACCAGACGCCGGAGCATGTCTGTCTGCTCACGCAGCAGCCCCAGCGTTGCATCCCGCCACTTCTCGTCTCGGGCGTCCCTCCTCTCCTCACGTTCGTCCCTTCTCTCCTCACGTTGGTCCCTTTTCTCCTCCCGTTGGTCCCTCATGTCCTCCCGTTGGTCCCTCTTCTCCTCACGGTCACTGGCCTCTTTCCGGAATTTTAATACAGTGTCCTTCCAGTCATTGAAATTAGCTCTCTCATCCCGGGTCGACTGCATAATTTCCGAGAACATGTCGTCTCGCGTGCGTCTCTTTCGCCGCCTTATCTGGGAGAGCCTTCGGGCCGGGGGCGGGAGGATTGAAAAATTTGCAGCTGCAGGAGGAGGGAAAAAAAGGGAGAGAAGTATGTAAAAAGATACATTTTATAGAACAATGCTTATACTCTTTCACGGTGAACACTTTTCACATTACATAGCAATGTACAAGGTCGCATTTTGCATCTTATATTGAGTGCCCGCGGCTTTGGTGTTAGAGATCACAGCAGACGCAGGGCCGGGCAACAGAATTCGGCTTGTATGCAGCCATGGTAAGCCATTGTCCTGCGGCTTCTGCATTAAATCAGCGCCCTCCTTTCCCATAGCAAGCAAAGCCCTTTACGTGCTGCGGTTTTCCTGTTACCGTGCAGCATCAGATAACATAATAACCCCCCCCCACCCACCCATTCAATTCTGTGGGATGACCCCCTCCCCCCACCACGTGGCTGGTACCATGGAAGATCCATGCAGATAGCAAACTAGCCCCCCCATCCACTTCTGTGGGATGATCGCGTTACCCCTCCCCCCACCACGTGGCTGGTATCAGGGAAGACCCCTGCTAGCCAAACGCGAAAACCTCAGCGACATTGTCCACCCACTCCCCCCCGCCCGCTTGGCTAACTGCAGGGAAATATTTCTTTTCAGCTACAGGCAAACAGCCCAGTAGGAACGGGGCCACCTCTGTCCCCTTAATTACATTCCCATATCTCAAACAGGTTACCCTGAACGATATCACTCTCCTGAGGATAACACAGCAAGATAAAGAGCGGATGTTGCTTGAATGCCAGCAAACACCGGGACCATACGCTGCCAAGCTTTGTCAAGCAATGATACCGGATTACTTGCTGCTAGCATGGCGCGGTCAAGTGTCCTACCATGGAGGACGGAATAAGGCTGCCCTGCCCAGAAACCTTCTGGAAAAGCTTTTGGAGTACCTCCAGGAGAGTTTCATGGAGATGTCCCTGGAGGATTTCAACTCCATCCCCAGACACGTTAACAGACTTTTCCAGTAGCTGTACTGGCCGCGAATGCATCCCAAGTCCCCAGGGCAAATTAATCATTAAACAAATACTTGTTTTAAACCATGTTTGATATATTTGAAAAGGTACACTCACCAGAGGTCCCTTCCAGGGGGTCTGCGATGCCGCCTTGGGAGGGTTCGGAGGGCACTTCGGTCAGGGTCAGAAACAGCTCCTGGCTGTCGGGGAGAATGGAGTGCTGTGTGCTCTCCACAAGTTCGTCCTCCTCCTCCTCCTCCTCTTCCCCGTCCGCAGATTCGTCATTCAAGGATGACATTAACCCCTCCTCGGAGTCCACGGTCAGGGGTGGGGTAGTGGTGGCGGCCCCCCCGAGAATTGCATGCAGCTCCTCGTAGAAGCGGCATGTCTGCGGCTCTGCCCCGGACCGTCCGTTTGCCTCCTTGGTTTTCTGATAGGCCTGTCGGAGCTCCTTCACCTTAATACGGCACTGATAGGAGTCCCGATTGTGGCCTCTCTCCATCATGCCCTTGGAGATCTTGTCGAAAATTTTTGCATTCCGTCTCTTGGAACGCAGTTCTGCGAGCACGGAATCCTCTCCCCATATAGCGATCAGATCCAGTATCTCGCGTGTGGTCCATGCTGGTGCTCGTTTGCGGTTCTCGGACTGCATGGCTACCTGTGCTGTTCAGCTCTGTGTGGTCACCTGTGCTCACCAGGCTGGGCAGACAGGAAATGAAATTCAAAAGTTCGCGGGGCTTTTCCTGTCCAACTGCCCAGAGCATCCGAGTTTAGATTGCTGTCCAGAGCGGTCACAATGGTGCACTGTGGGATACCTCCCGGAGGCCAATACCTTCGAATTCCGTCCACACTAACCCTAATTCGAACCGGCAATGTCGATTTCAGCGCTACTCCCCTCATCGGAGAGGAGTACAGAAACCGATTTTAAGAGCACTTTAAATCGAATTAAATGGCCTCGTTGTGTGGACGGGTACAAGGTTAATTCGCTATAACGCTGCTAAATTCGAACTAAAATCGTAGTGTAGACCAGGCCTTAGTTTGAGCCTCTATTATGGTGTTTTAAAATACTCTCTGTGCAGTTTTCAGGGATTTCACCCTTGTGACTGTTCCTTTTAATTTCTGTTTAACTAGCTTCCTCATTTTTGTGTAGTTCCACATCTTTGAAGTTAAATGCTACTGTGGTGGGCTTTTTTGGCATTTCCCCCTGAACCAGGATGTTAAATTTAATTACATTATGGTTGCTATTACTGAAAGATTCAGCTATATTCACCTCTTGGACCATATCTTGTGGTCCACGAAGGACTAAATCAAGAATTGCCTCTCCCCTTGTGGGTTCTAGTACAACTGCTCCAAGAAGCAGTCATTTAACGTGTCTAGAAATTTTCTCTCTGCATCCCATCCTGAAGTGACATTTACCCAGTCAATATGAGGATAGTTGAAATCCCCCATTATTGTGTTTTTATACCTTTGTAGCCTCTCTAATCTCCCTGAGCATTTCACAATCACCCTCATCCTCCTGGTCAGGTGGTTGGTAGTATGTTCCTGCTCCTAAACTCTTATTGATCCAGCATGGAATTTCTCTCCATAGAGATACTATGGCATAGTTTGATTCATTTAAGATTTTTACTTTATTTGACTCAATGCTTTCTTTCACATCTCATGCCACTCCCTCACCAGTGCGACATACTCTCTCATTGCTTATATTTTGTAGCCTGATATTACTGCATCCCATTGTTTATCCTCATTCCACCATGTTTCTGTGATGCTGATTCTATCAATATCCTCATTTAATGCCACGCACTCAAGTTCACCCATCTTAGTATTTAGACTTCTAGCATTTATATTTAAGCACTTGTACATTTTGTCAATATTCAGTTGCTTACCTTCATGTGTTATATTTAAATGGGATTCTTTTAGATTTGATTGTTCCTCACTAGCGCCTACCTGGACTATACCAACTTCTTTCCTATCCTCTATACTTTCTTTCCTGACTGGCAGAATACTGTTGGTAATGTTGAAATGCCAGTAGCGATCCCAGGAGACCCAGCCTACCCCTTGCTCCCCTGGCTCATGAAGCGGTACACTGACCACCTCGACAATACCAAGGAACGAGTCAGCCATAGGCACAGACTCTGTCGGTGCTCCAGGGCTGGAGCACCCATGGAAAAAAAATAGTGGGTGCTCATCACCCACCAGTGGCCCCACCGATCAGCTTCTTCCCCTCCCTCTCAGCGCCTCCTACCCACCGTGGATCAGCTGTTCAGCAGCTTGCAGGAAGATCTGGGGGGGAGGGGGCGTAACGAGAGTGGGGCACACTCAGGGGAGGGGGCAGGAAGAGGTGGGGTGGGCATGGGGGCGGGGCAGGGGTGGGAAGAGGTGGGGTGGGGGCAGGAAGAGGCAGGGCAGGGTGAGGCCTTGGGGGAAGAGGTGGCATGGGGGTTGAGTACCCCCCCGGGAGCTCATAAAGTCGGGGCCTCTGGAGTCAGCTACTGGCTCAGCAGGTTAGGAAAGACAGCTGAATGCGTTTTTGGTAGATTGAAGGGACGCTGGCACTGTTTACTCACAAGTTTGGGTATCAGTAGATTTACTCACAAGATTGGATAACATCCCAATCGTCATAGCGACCTACTGTGTCCTGCATAATATCGTGAAGTGAAGGGGGAAAAGTTGTTGCGAGGGTGGAGGTGGAGCGGCTGTCTGCTGAGTTTGAGCAGCCAGACACAAGGGCTATCAGAAGAGCTCAGTGCAGAGCTATACGGCTCAGGGAGGTATAGCAGGTGCTTTTGAAAGAGCACTTTAAGAGCGAGGCACAATGACATGTTGTTGTGTGCTGTGCTCTACCTACAGCTTCTCTTTGGGGGCCTGTTAAAAACTGTGGGGTGCTTGGTGCACTTCTATGAATATAATGCTGTCAACACACCTATTCATTCTGCGGTGATTGCTACACATTTATGATCATTACACTGTGTTCTTCACTGATCTAACAAGCTGTGTCACAGTGTGTGTTTTCACTACCGCCAGGCATTCAGCAACATATGTTTGGGATGAATTATTCTCCAAAAGGTGCACTTTTATGCAGTAACCAAAACACTTCTAAAAATAATTCTGTGCAAGTTAAAAAGCAAATACATTAAAACCTTAATAAATTGATGGAACTGAGCTTAAAGAAGGGGAAGGAACATTCATGTCCATTTTAGCTAAACACACAGCAACCGTGACTCCCACAGATTAGGGTGTTTGAAGCTGGGGTTGTCCTTACTGTCCCCCAGCGTGAAGTGGCAGCGTAGGGATGTGGCCCCTGATGCCATGTGGAATGTTGGGCAGTGTTGGGAGGTGCTGCATTGGAGTTCTCCCTGGACTGTGAAGGGAGGAAAGCCCGGGATTGTTGAACCTGCAGGTCACCAAGAATCTGCAGCACCTGTGTTTGCTGCTGGAGAAGCCCTGTTATGTCCTGGTGTATCTCCTTCTCCTTTTCCTGCTGGGACTCTTGTGCCTTTCTCCTCTCTGCTCTTTCCTTCTCCAGGCTGTCTGCAATGTTCACCCTCCAGGCCCTTTGCTCATGGTCTGATGCAGCACTGAATCATAGAATCATAGAAGATTAGGGTTGGAAAAGACCTCAGGAGGTCATCTAGTCTAACCCCCTGCTCAAAGCCGGACCAATCCCCAACTAAATCATCCCAGCTTTGTCAAGCCGGGCCTTAAAAACCTCTAAGGATTGAGATTCCACCAGCCTCCTAGTGAAATAGTTTTTCCGAATATCCAACCTAGACCTCCCCCACTGCAACTTGAGACGATTACTTCTTGTTCTGTCATCTGCCACCACTGAGAACAGCCGAGCTCCATCCTCTTTGGAACCCCCCTTCAGGTAGTTGAAGGCTGCTATCAAATCCCCCCTCACTCTTCTGCAGAGTAAATAAGCCCATTTCCCTCAGCCTCTCCTCATAAGTCATGTGCCCCACCCCCCGATCATTTTCGTTGCCCTCTGCTGGACTCTCTCCAATTTGTCCACATCCTTTCTGTAGTGGGGGCCCCAAAACTGGACGCAATACTCCAGATGTGCCCTCACCAGTGCCAAATAGAGGGGAATAATCACTTCCCTAGATCTGCTGGCAATGCTTCTACTAATGCAGCCCAATATGCCATTAGCCTTCTTGGCAACAAGGGCATAGTGCTGACTCATATCCAGCTTCTCATCCACTGTAATCCCCAGGTCCTTTTCTGCAGAACTGCTGCTTAGCCAGTCTGTCCCTATTCTGTAGCAATACATGGGATTCTTCCATCCTAAGTGCAGGACTCTGCACTTGTCCTTGTTGAACCTCATCAGATTTCTTTTGGCCCAATCCTCCAATTTGTCTAGGTCACTCTGGACCCTATCCCTACCCTCCAGCATATCTACCTCTCCCCCCATTTTAGTGTCATCCGTGAACTTGCTGAGGGTGCAATCTATCCCATCATCCAGATCATTAATGAAGATGTTGAACAAAATGGGGCCCTGAACCAACCCCTGGGGCACTCCACTTGATACCGGCTGCCAACTAGACACTGGCTTGCAGGATCTCACTGAACATGTCATCCTGAGTCCTCTTCTTTCTCCTCCTTACCTGGTTCAGGCGTTGTGTGTGTGTGTGTGTGTGCCATTATAGTCACAGCAGAGAGTTAATCCTTTCGGTTCAGAACTCCCTTCCCTTGCTCCCCTAAAGCTTTAAACAAGACATTTTTGTTGATACATCTGCTTTGGAGGGCTTGTGCAGGGCACTCCGCACAGCCCCAGCCATGGTGAGAATGGCCCGCCAGGGGTGAGGGAAATGCGGAAGGAATTGCTGGGTTTCATGGAAATGTGAGTGTAGTGCACTGGCACTGTTTTCCACAGGTGGTGGTGACATTAGTGGATCGCTCACTCCTGAGGGTAACAAAGGCGCACAGAGCACAGCTGCTGCTGGCTGCTGCTGCCCAGGCCCATATGCCACTAGCCTGTGCACTGCAATAGTGCCTGCAGAAATTATCGCTGACTGGCGTGGAGAAGTGTCCTACCGCAGAGGAAGAGCTAAAGTAGAAACCTTTGGCAGAGGATTGCAGGGTATCCCGGGGAAAGTTTCATTGAGGTCTCTCAGAAGGAGTTAAGGGGCATCCCTGTGCACATAAACAAACTGCTCCCCATCCCTCCCCCGCCTAACTCTGTAGGGCAATGAAAAGCTGATAACAACTCCATCTCTCTTGTACTGCTACCTCTCCTAGCATGGGTAAATTAATGTAAAGGCGATAGCTGTGTCCTGCTGAGTTGGGGGAGCCATCGCTTAATGGAAATACATTTACACACTGATCCGAGGTTCCTTCCCCTGCATCGGGCTCACTTGTGCTCGCCTGGCTGGACTGCAGTGGAGTCTCAAACAGGTCCTGGCTCACAGCATAGCTGGCCCCCCAGTCACATGGCCCCATCCTCCTCCTCTTCCTCGTCCACTTCTCTCTTGTCCTCACTGGTCACGCCAGGGCTCCTCGGAGGTATTGACGGTGGTCTGTGGGGTGGTGATGGAGGCTCCGCCAAGTATGGGCTGCAGCTCTTTGTAAAAGTGGCAGGGCTGCGGCTCAGCACCCAATTGACTGTTGGCCTCCCTGGCCTCCTGGTATGCCTGCTGCAGCTCCTTGGCTTTCACTCAACCCTGCCGCTGGTCCCTGTCGTAGCCCTTCTCCTGCAGTCCCCAAGCAATCTGCTCGTAGATGTCGACGTTACTAAAGTGGGTCCATAGCTGGGCCTGCAGAGCCCTTTCTCCCCATAGGCCCAGATATAGTATCTCCTGTCGACTCCAGGCCAGCACGCGACTGGAGCTGTAGTCTGCATGGTTGGGTGGGCAGTGGCACACAACAATGGGGAGCCACTAGGTGGGCTCGCCAAGGCCCACCGCCTGCTCTTGTGACCTCCTGGCTCACAGCAAGCCGTCCATGCATCCCCGTCCCATGGACATCTCCCCCAGGGTGACAAAGGAGGTGAAGGGCCAGGGGACATGTGGCCCTTCTCATCCATGCAGCAAATGTGGAAACGCCCTTGCCTGATGGGAAATCAGAATAAGCTGGGGTCGTTCTTGGCTTTGTTCCCCGCGTCCCTCTCTGGAGCGAAAGCCCCACAGGACGGGCGTCGAGCACGTCACACCCGCAAGCAGAGTCCTGGCTGCTTGGGAAGGAGGCCGGGGCTCTTCCCCCTCCACTGGTGCTCTGCAGCTGGCTCCCCTCCCTGGTGTAGACACACAGGTGGGCCTGGCTCTTAGAGCCAGCTGATTACAGCTGATGTGCAGCTTGCATTGAAAACAAACCTTTCCAGCCCTCCTGGCTGTGAAGAAAAGCTGGAAAACCTGACTCGAGTGGCTGACACAGCAGTACCTGCAGAGACCCTGAGTCCATTGCTGTCAGAGGGGGCGGCTGCCCTGAGTGTGACCGCCACAGCACTGCCACCTGGGTCTGCAGAGAACCTGAGCGTCGCTGTGATGGGGGAGCTATCCCGAGTGTCACGGACACAGCACCACCGCCTGGGTCTGCAGAGAGCCCAAACCCGTCGCTGTAATGGGGGGGAGCTGCCCTGAGTGTGACTGATGCAGCGACGGTGCCTGGGTCTGCAGAGAGCCTGAGCCCGTTGCTGTGATGGGAACTCCCCCAGTCACGCTAGTGTGGGGTTATCTCCAAGACTTCCCGCCCTGAAGAGTCCTGCCAATCCACCCCAGGACAAGACCCAGCATGTGCCGGGAAGGGACAGTGTGGCAGTCCTGGTCCCTTCCAACCCAGGTAGATGTTCTACAGCAACTGGGGGCACCCTCCTGCTGTAGGGGGGGTGGGTGGGCAGTGAGAGGGGAGGTTGGTGATGGGGTGGCTGGGGGAGGGGGAGCCTGGAGCCACGGTTGGGCTCCCCCAGCTTGTGTCCCTGCAACCCCTCTACTCCTTCCCAGCTGGGCTACAGTGGGGTGGGTGCATGGGAGGCTGGGTAGAATTGCTACAGAGGCTCTCTGCAAATGTCAGGGCGCTTGGCAGGGCTGGCCCAGAAAGCCCACAGATCAGCGGGGTCTGCAGGGGAGTCTGAGGAATATGGGGCCCCGTGCAGCTGCTCTGAGGCCCTGACCCTTTTTCCTGGCTCCACGCAGCTGGGTCACCCCCGGCCGCAGCCTCCCCCAAGGCATCCCTGAAATGAGAGTGGCATGCAGACACAATGCAGCCCTGTCTGCTAGGAACCATAGAATCATAGAATATCAGGGTTGGAAGGGACCTCAGGAGGTCATCTAGTCCAACCCCCTGCTCAAAGCAGGGCCAATCCCCAACTAAATCATCTCAGCCAGGGCTTTGTCAAGGCTGACCTTAAAAACCTCTAAGGAAGGAGATTCCACCAGCTGTTTCACGTGGCAAGCGGTGGGAGGGAGGAGGGAAGAGAGAGGAGGAGGAATGCGGCGCGCTCTGGGAAGAGGTGGGGCCGGGGCGGGGATTTGGGGAGGGGTCCAATAGGGGCAGGGAGGGGGAGGGGCGGGGCCGGAGGCGGGGGCAGGAGAGGCGTGAGTTGGCGCCTGTGGTTAGCCTTCTTGGCAACAAGGGCACACTGTTGACTCATATCCAGCTTCTTGTCCACTGTAACCCCTAGGTCCTTTTCTGCAGAACTGCTGCCTAGCCACTCGGTCCCTAGTCTGTAGCAGTGCATGGGATTCTTCCTTCCTAAGTGCAGGACTCTGCACTTGTCCTTGTTGAACCTCATCAGATTTCTTTTGGCCCAGTCCTCTAATTTGTCTAGATCCCTCTGTATCCTATCCCTACCCTCCAGCGTATCTACCACTCCTCCCAGTTTAGTGTCATCTGAAAACTTGCTGAGGGTGCAGTCCACACCATCTTCCAGATCATTAATGAAGATATTGAACAAAACTGGCCCCAGGACCGACCCTTGGGGCATTCCGCTTGATACTGGCTGCCAACTAGACATGGAGCCGTTGATCACTACCCGTTGAGCCCGACGATCTAACCAGCTTTCTATCCACCATATAGTCCATTCATCCAGCCCATACTTCTTTAACTTGCGGGCAAGAATATTGTGGGAGACTGTATCAAAAGCTTTGCTAAAGTCAAGGAAGAACACGTCCACTGCTTTCCCCTCATCCGCAGAGCCAGTTATCTCCTCATAGAAGGCAATTAGGTTAGTCAGGCGTGACTTGCCCTTGGTGAATCCATGCTGACTGTTCCTGATCACTTTCCTCTCCTCTAAGTGCTTCAGAATTGATTCCTTGAGAACCTGCTCCATGATTTTTCCAGGGACTGAGGTGAGGCTTACTGGCCTCAGGGGAAGCCCCAGGGAAACCTCTGCTGGATGCAAGGAGATATGTGCACTGCCCCAGCATGTCTTCCCCTCCCTGCCCACTGCCTTCCCCATCCTCTCTGCAGAGTCTGGGGCTGAACCCTCTATCTTCCTGGGGGGAGGGTGTAGTATGTCCCCTCCATGCTTGGATCCCAGGAACACGACTGGCCCCATATTAATCGTCCTCACTAAGATTTAGTGCTGGGACATCCATGAGCCAAAGAAATAAACTCAAAGCAGGGGCTGTGCTGCACCGCATCCCATCCCAGGGGGACACGGCTGGGAAACCACATGCAGCCACTGCACACCCACCCAGCTCCCATGCACCATGTGGTCTGTAAGCAGCCTGGCCCCACCAGAGCCCATGGGACAGCACTGCACGGCCCTATCCTCAGCGCCTGCCTCCCATTTTTCTTGCCCACGCTGGCCAGGCCACTGGCTCGGGCGCACACCTGTCTGCGTGTTCCTTTGGCCATTGGTAGTGCCCCTGCGCCAGCCGCCAGCCATCGATGCCAGCTCCAATATCTGCAGCCTGTGTCTCTTCTCCCAGCTCACACCTGCCAGGCTCAGCTGGCAGGACCATGGTACAAGCTGGAAGTGCCCCGTCCTTGAATCAAGTGCAGAGGCTTGTGATGCCAGGGTCACTGAGCTGATGGGCACTGCTACCCCTCCTCCCTGTGGCCCAGCATGCTGGAGGGAGCACAGTTTGGGGTGTCCCGTAGGGCTGCTGAGGCGTGGCATGGAACTGAATGCTCTGACGCAGCATCTCACTCAAATCACAGCTCATCGCTGGAACCGCGTTCCCTCAGAATTGGCAGGCGTGCCGGAGATCCACAGCAGGATGGGCCGTGGTCAGTATGGTTCCGGGGATCGACCGGCTTCCAATCAATATGGGTGCAGCCCAAGTGGATGGCGTGGCTGAGACATCAAGGGAGCCACTGAGTCCTCCTGGGAAACCCTTGTAAATCTTCCCCATAGGGATTGCTGTGCTGAGTTGTAGCTTTTCCAACCAGCTCTTCCCTTCAGCTTCCCCAGGAAGGGTGGTTGAAAACAGCTTTGCCCTTCGGTCACCTGCTGATCTCCAAGCACTTTAGCAAACATGTCATGAAGCCCTATGGACCTCCCTGAGCCCCCTTTTCCATCTGGGGCAATAGGCAGAGAGCGGAAGTGACAAAAGGTGCTTTGTAAGTCATGGCCGAGATGGGACAGAGAACCCAGGAGTGCTGATGCCTGGGGTTGAAGGATGGTTGCGTGTGTAATCTACAAGCTGAGCTAGCTCAGTCAGCATCACTGCGTGACCTCAGCAAACCCCATTCCCACTCAGTGCCTCAGTTTCCCCAGCTGTAATATGGGGATAATGAACTGGATCTCAATTTGGGGGGAGGGCTTTGAAGGGTCTTCATGAACTGCTCAGATGGCCCAGGGCAAGAGGCTGAATCAGCGAAGATTTGCGGAAGCTTTTTGAATTCCCCGGAGGAAAGGGGTTCCGTGGAAGGACAATCCAATTAGCTGTGCAACAAGCAATGGAGACGTTCCAGCCAGCGGGGGCCGACTTCAGGCTGGAGGGAAACGAAGCAGAAATGGAGCTGCTCTTAAGAACCCCCGAGCTGGTTTCCATGCAGAAGTCCTTCAGGCATACAGAGCCGCCAGGCCCACAGCAGATGTAGAAGTGGCTGCTTTTCAAAGGCAGGGGGTGGGGGCCCTGCAATCCACACAGACCCTGGCTTTTCGGGACACATGAGTGGGTCTGTCTGCGGGGAAGCCAGCCGGTATTCATCAGACTCTGAGACAATGGGCCGATCCTCCTTAATGAGTCCTGGGGGAGGGGTGGGTTAGCTGCCATGGTGGGGGAGAGGCTCTCATCCTGAATTCCTTGGCAAAGGCCCATGTGGGGGGAAGGGCGGCGTCCGATTGGGCCAGATGTCCTGCCTGCTGTGGGTGGACACCTAAAAAAAGTGCAGGGGGCAGGCAGGCAGGTAGGCTTGCCAATTTGGGTTGGACGTATTCCTGGAGGGTTCACCACATGACATAATCTTTAATTACAAATTAATCTTTAACTCCTGGCCACTCCAGGACAGTCCTGGAGGGTTGGCAGCCCTGGGGTGTGTGCGCACTTGGGGTCTGTTTGCACGGAAATCTCTAGAGGGAGGCTCCCCGAAATTCCTGTGTTGGCCACAGGAGAGCAGTGCTGGCTCACCACTGTGGCTGGCTGCACTCTGGCAGTGGTTTAATGTGGTGGCTTTGTGTGTGAGATGGTGCCCCCTAGTGGCTGGTTCACAGAGAGGATAAGGGACCTAGTACAAGAATTAACGGAGGGAGATTTCCTTTATCCCGAGGGGCAGAGGCCTGTGTTTTTGCAACGGATGGACCATAGCTCCCATCCAGCTTGACGGAGGATGTGTGTATTGGAATGTAGGGATTTGATAGCATAGGAACTCAGCCAGGGACCCAGTGAGACGGGGAGGAGGGCAGTCTGGCTGCACAGTGCCCCCCTGCACCATGCTGGGGCATTGGGGTCAGCACTGACTGCCAGGGCGAGTCCCCACTCCTGAGCCCCTCACCCTGCTCCCTTCAGCCCCTGGCTTTCCTTGGTCTCCAGCCAACAGTATTCTTTCCATCCTGCTCCGTTGGTGAGAGGCTGGAGCTGTGCCAGTGGCTGGCATGGACACCTGGTGAGGCTGGCATGCCTGGCATGACTCCCTTCCATTCCTGCCCCAGGGAGGCCCTGGCTGGGCAGGGATCAGGGTGATTTGGGGTCCATTGTCCACAAGCTAGACAGAGCAACAGCTGCAGGCAGGAGATCCAGCCCAGAGCCCTCACTTGACCCCTGATATCCCCGGGCAAGCCTCATTAGTGCTAACGGGCATGGCAGGGGGGACCGTGCAGGAGAGGTGCCCCTGGGAGCAGGGTCTTGGCAACATGGCTCCTAGCAGCCTGCCTGCGGGAGTCCAAAAGGGGCACTGAGCACGGGAGAGGTTGCCAACAGGAACACCAATTACCTCTTTGGAAGTCCATCAGCAGGGCAAGGAGGAGGGGCAGCAGAGGAAGAAAAGGAGCAGTGTTCACCCGCCAGGGATGGGCACAGGATGCTGACAGAAGGGAATGAGGCAGGAATACAGCCTGTGAGCAGGCCTCCCTGGCCTGCCATCAAACGGGAGCCACTATGCTTGCTCCCAGGGCCTGAGCCCAATCCTGCTGTGTGTCTCCAGAAGAACTTGGCTGGTGGCTAAGGTTCCAGTGGGGGCACCCCACTGCAGGACCCACATCCAGCCTGGGGGTTTTAGCAAGGTTTTTGCTGCGCCCTCACTGGTAACGGGGATTCATGGTGCAGGGGAGTGGGGAGATGGGGCGTTGTGCTGGGAGCCCTGCCCCAATGGCAGAGCACCACTGGGTGGGGAGCTCAGCGGATGCTGCCAGAGCAGGGGGAGCAGAGGATCCCAGTGGGGAGAGAGCGATCACATCCGGAGGTGCAGCAAACAGCCCAGCGCCAGTTGCCTGGGGATGTGTGGCCAAGGCACCAACATCATGCCACAGCTAGGCTGCGGGGTGGGGGGAGGGAGGTCTAGGGAGCAGCCCGTGGGGAGGCCCAGGGCAGGTGAGGGCCAGAGGGCACAAGGGGGCTGGGGCTGGCTCCTCAGAGCAGTCACTCTCATCACCGGAACCCTTGTCACAGCAAGGCACTGCTGCCTTGGAGGGGACGGGAGGGTGGGCGGAGCCTGACACCCACTCCTACTAGACCTCCTTGCCTGCACAGGCTGGCGCCTGGCTGAGCATCTAGGATGAATCCCCAGGGAACTCAGAGTCACAGGCAGAGCGGGAGCCTCGAAGAGAAACATCCAGGCAGAGAGATGGGCAGAGTTGGGGGGCCTCCCTGGCACAGGGTTGGGGCATGTAGCCACTTGCAGTAGATAGAGACTCCAGAGATCCAGGCTCAAGCCCCATTCTACCTGCAGGACCTCGGCTGCCTCTCTATGGCCCAGATCCTCAAAGGTACTTAGGTGCCTCGCTCCCATTGATGTCACCTGGAGGCAGATGCCTAAATACCTTTGATCTGGGCCTTAGTCCCGCTGTGCCTCTAAGGAGTGCGTGAGGAAAGGTCTGTCATAAACATACAGCTAAGGGTAGCATAAAATCCCTCTTTTACCTGTAAGGGGTTAAGCTCAAATAAACTGGTTGGCACCTGACCAAAAGGACCAATAAGAAAAGAAGATACTTTCAAATCTGAGGGGGGGGGGGAGAGATTTTGTTTGCACTCTCTTTGTGTGCTCTCTCGGGACAGAGAGAGGGACCAGGCAGGAAAAAAACCTCTCCTAAAACCCTACCTGAAATAAGCATCTAAGATTACCAAAATTGTAAGTAAAGCAAGGAAATGCGTTAGATTATCTTTTGTTTTAGCTTGTGAATTTTCCCTATGCTAAGAGGGAGGTGTATTCCTGTTTTTGGAACTTTGAAATTGAGCCTAGAGGGGACTCCTCTGTGTTTTAAATCTTTTTATTACCCTGTACAATTACCTTCCATCCTGATTTTACAGAGGTGCTTCTTTTACCTTTTTCTTTATAATAAAGTTCTTCTTTTAAGAACCTGATTAATTTTAGTGTACTAAAGATAAAGGGTCTGGTCTGTACTTTTATTAAAGGCAGTTGGTTAGTATATTATTCTTAAGCCTCCCCAGGAAAGGGGGTGAAGGGGCTTGGGGGAATATTTTGGGGAAACAGGGACTCCAAGTGGCCCTTTTCCCTGGATGTTTGTCTAAATCACTTGGTGGTGGCAGCAATACCGTCCAAGGACAAAGAAAGGATTTGTGCCTTGGGGAAGTTTTTAACCTAAGCTTGTAGAAATAAGCTTAGGGGGTCTTTCATGCGGGTCCCCACATCTGTACCCCAGAGTTCAGAGTGGGGAGGGAACCCTGACAGGGTCCCAGCAGCATCTCCGCAACTCAGTTCCTGCAGCAATGAGAGGGGATCTGGCAAGAGATTTCTACCAGCTCCTCTGTCTGTCCAGAGCAACAACAGTTCCCGCAGTGTTTGCTGCAGCTGGGAATTACCAGCGTGGCTGGCCATCCGCCAAGGACAGGGTTAACGAGACCTCCTCGGGCTCGTCAAAGGGTCAGTTCCCATTTATTGTCAGTTTCTTTCTCTCTTTCAGTCACATACTGTACTGGACCCTTGCCCCGGGAGAAAGGCTCCAACAACAGGTGTTTTCAGCAGCCCCTAGGAAGACACTTCAAACAAACTTTTGCATAGCTCACTTTCGTTTTGGTCAACATGTCTGGGGCCAGGAGATTTTTTTCAGAAGGAAACATTTCAGGGAAAAGCCCCCAAATATTTTGCAAGTTTGGGGTTGCCACTGTGGAGTTTTTCCTCCACGTTCTCTTTTCCAACTGGTCATAACAATAAAAAGGTAAGGCACGGTCAAAAAGTGTGTGTGGGGGTGGGGGTGGGGGGGGGCAGGGATGGGGGAACCCAACTTCATGCAGTTTTGATTTTCCCCCAAAATTGCCTACCTGGAAAATTTCAAATTGGAGTTTGCTTGTGACTATTGTAGCCTGGTTTTCCAGCCGGCTGCGCTTGGCATCGTCAGCACTGCTGCGTAGACCTCTCCAGCATGCGCTGAATGAGTAGGTCCATCAGCAGTAGTAGGCTATTATTTTCTAGTGGCCCAGCCACTAGAGAAGGGCCCCAAGCACACCTCACCAGTGTGTTACATACACACTCCCCATAGTGTGCTACCGTATCACAGAGCAGAGGGGGCAGGTGCTGGGCCAGCACTCATTCCCCTTGGAAGACCCAGCACCCCCCTTGCCTCCCAGCATGGGTTGCCCTCTGCCAGTCACTGAGCCACATCATATTCCTAGAGGTGCCCTTTCTGCCTGGCACGGGGGTGCAGTAATCTGAGCTGGGGGCCACCCCCAAGCCAAGAGCCACCCCCTCCTTTCACACAGGCAGCAGGTGGTCCATGCAGAAAGCAAGGGGAGGTGTGTGTGTGTGTGTGTGGGGGGGGGGGGGCAGGGGAAACCATTCTTTTATTTTAAGATTTTCCCTTTTCCAAGGAAACCACACACACACGCACCCTAGTTTCTGAGTGGCTGCAGGTGGGCACCGAGCGTGGCGCTTAGTTCCTTCTGGTTGGGGCCATGCCTCCAAGTAATGGGGAGGCTGGAGCCCAGCAGCAGCAATGGGGCGTGTGGGGGAGCGAGGCTTTGGCAAAGGATCCATCTAAGTCACAGGGCCCGGTGGGGGCAGGGAGGAGAGTGCCCCACTGGCTGTCCCCCCACCCCACACCAGCCAGCATTTGTGGCCTGCCACCGGTGCTGTGTGGCGAGCGGAGGGTTTCTGGAGCAGCTGCCAAGGCTCAGAGGCTGACATGGGGCCTCTCTAACTAGCCAGGGTTTTCTGAGTCATGGCCCCACCTGCCAGATTTGTTCGCCCTGCTCTTGTGCTCTCTTGGGGTTAGACTCCGCAAGCCTGGCACTATGGAGCTGACGCTCCAGCCTCACAGACCGGATAAAGCCAACAGCGTGGTATCCTGCCTGGATGGCAAATGGGCCCTGCCAGCACCTCCTCACCCCACTTCACACCAGATCCCCCTCCATCCCACACAGGCTGGCTGCGTCTCATCAACACGCACCAGCAAGGGCCAGGAGCTCGCAGTGCTCTGGCTGAGAGCACCTCCCTAATGCAAAGTGATGCAGTGTCATCTTCTTGAGTCTGCAGGCAGCCAGCTCTGGGCGCCTCCATGGCTGCTCAGAGCTTTCCCGGACGCAGCCACGTGACACTGACAAGACATGGCTGAGGTTCCTGACTCCCGCAATGTAGAGTCCAGGAAAGGATCAGAAACACCTCAGCATCACCCTGCTGGGTGAAACTGGGAGCAGTCGAGTTGGGCCACTGGAGTTTGGATGGGGGATAGCCGTCCAGCATCACTTGTTCTGAATGTTGGCTAGGCGGTAAATGGCTAGATGGATGGAATCACAATGGGTAATCTAAAATAATCTATCAAAGAACCAGGTATGGAGAGCGCTCAGAAATCTGAGATGATGGAGGCTCCTCAGAAGATGGGAAAAGCCCAGCTGGGGACTTGTCCCCTCCCACAGGGACTTCCCCCCATCTGACATGTGTGCAGCACCCTGGAGGCAGGAGAGAAGCCGTTGGCAGAGCAGAATGTGTTTGCGCACTGCTGTCAGTGTGTGGCTGGGGCTTCCCTCGCCCATGGGTCTCCCCCAGCTCTGGCCCGCTGCCCAGCCCCGAGTCGCTGGGGTCAAGCAAACACAAACACAGCCAGTGTTTTCTCAGGCGAGGTAGGGGACCTGCTGCCAAATTCCTGTCTGGCTTCAAAGCATAGGAAAGTGTCTGCACAGCTTTCAGATAGGAGAGGTGGCGCATAGAGTGCTCCCCGGCCCTTCTGGTGTCTCCATATGTGAATTGCAATGAACTGGCTCGCACGCTTGGGTGCTGCGCCCCCTGCTGGGTGGAACTGGCATGCCCAGGCTGTCTCTTTGGCTGGATACTGCTCCCTCTGATGGGGATTCTCCCATGCCTCTGCAGGGGGAGACCTGTTTAGGAACAGGGCGAGTGACTGTGGTTTGGCTGAGGGGCACATGGGGGGTTGCCCCTTGGGGTTCTGTCTGTGTGACCCTCTGTGGTGCCAGGGAAGGTTGGAGCTGGTAATAGCCATGTCTGGGAGCAGGGCTGTAAGGGGAGGCTGTTGATACCTCCTGTTGGGGGGGCAAAACTCCCTGCCTCCCATCACGTGCCACCCCAGCTCAGCATGTGCCACGCTACCCTCTGGTGGCTGGTTCTGGTGACACAGCTCGGCAGCGGCTCTGTGAGCTGGGGTGGTGGGAGCAGATGCCGAATGTCTTTGCTGGGAGCATGGGGGTCTGTCCGTGGGGACAGTTCCCACTTGCGGGTCTTGCCCATGACGTGCCCAGTCCCAGGTGCTGATCACCGTGATGGCGATGGGAAAGTCCAATGGACCTCCGAAGCATGGGAACAAGGCAGATCCTGGGGAAGGCTCCCTGGAGCCCACTGCTGCCTGCTTCGACCTCCCCCGCAGAGGGTCTGTGGCTGGGAGCGCTGTTAGCATTAGGATCTCTGCTGTTGTGATTAGAGACGTAGGCCCTCAGGGGCAGTGGGGGTGCTAAGCACCAGCCTAAGCGGGGCCCTGGGGGGACAGTATTAGCCTAGGAGCCCAGGGTACAATTCCCCAGCTCTGCTACAGCCTCCTGGGCCGGTCTCTAAAATGGGCATAACGGCCTTTCCTCTGGGAGTACCTTGGGGCAGACCAGTGTCTCGGCAGCCCATGGGACCTGAGCTTCTCTAGGCTACATCCACATGTGGGAACACAGCGTGAGCATGGAGAAATGTGGCACTCAGATGTGTCGGTGTCTCCCCAGCCCGGGGGACCTTGGCTCCCCCCTCAGCCTTGGCCTGCTGACAGATGCTATTCGCAGTAACTGTGAGTTGTGCAGTGAGGAATTCAGTGCAGAGAAGCGCAGCAAAGGAGGCGGCTATGGCTGCTTCAAGTTCCTATTTATACCTGAGGATCAAGAAGCCTTTGGAAGGCAGCCCAGGAACTGCAGCTCCGCAGCTCTTATCTCCGGAGACCTGGCTTCCAAAGCGCCTCTTGGCTGATTTCATTCCATATAAATTAGCTCCACTCTTTGCACGGAAGGAGCCAAGGACTAGAATAACAGGTTGGGGGGGTGGGGGCCTGTGGGTAGGGATTGAGGGGGCACCAGCAAAGCTCTGTGTGTGGGGAGAGCTCTTCTGCTCTTCGCTGCACCGGGGCGGCTGCATGTCGGGGAGCGACAGCCAGGGCCTCTCTGCAGGGCCAGGGAGACTGGGCGGGGAGGGTGGGGCTGGCTCTGCGGGCTCCTTGGCATGTGGCTGGGCCTGGCTGTATTGGCATCACTCAGGGCGAGGCTGGGGGCTTGGTGCTGATAAAAACAGACAGACTGCCCTGTGCTGCCCTGCCTGCCTTCTCCAGGAATGGGGATATGCTGCCTGCTGGCCAGGCCCAGGCCTTTGCCTTAGTCCAGTGGCCAGGACAATGTTGGCTGGGTCCGTGTCCAAGGGGCACGTGGGAATAGCCACTGCGGGTCAAGCCGCAGCTGTAACTCCAGGTGCCCCCTTAGCTGGCATTGCCCACGGCTGAGAGGTCCCCGCCCCATCCTGGTGTAAATCAGGCGTGGCGTCAGCCAAGGCCATGGTGCCCCCACGAGAACCAGCCCCAAGCTGTGCCCCCAATGATCAGCGTGAGCCAATCCCTGGCATAACAGATTGGGGTTTGCTCCCGGTGGGAGTTGGCACGAGGGTGCCGTCCTCAGCCTCACCATGCAGGAACAGCGGGTGCAGAAAGTGGTTTGAACTGGCAGCTGAACCGAGGGCCGGGTCAGCTTCTACCCTCCACCTAGAGACGAAAGGAAAGCTGCTGAAATGAAGGATGTAGCTATGCGCTGGGATCCTGCTGTGGGTGGGTGGCAGAGCTCGCTGGGCAGAACACCCTCCAGGAACATCACCCAGCATCTGGGCAGCATCCTCCAGGCCACTGTCACCACCACCGCTGGGTAGGGGCAGACGGATTGCTGCTGCTCTGGGCCCTGAGCAGGTCTCTCCAGGCTGGGGGGCTGCCCAGAGCTGAGCCTTTAGTGCAGAGACGGCTACTTGCAGGGGAAGCGGCAGGGGGCAGAAAGTGCCTTGATGCACCTGGTGCTAGGTGTTTCCAAGCTGGGAAGGGCTCAGCTGGTCCATGGCAGAAAGAGATAAGGGATGTGTCTGGCTCTGTGCCACCTGCCACTGGGCACAGGGAGAGTCTGGCTGGAGAAATGGGGGGAAACCCAGCTGGAAGGCTACCAGGGTGTAAGAACATAAGAACGGCCACACTGGGTCAGACCAAAGGTCCATCTAGCCCAGTATCCTGTCTTCTGACAGTGGCCAATGCCAGGTGCCCCAGAGAGAATGAACAGAACAGGTAATCATCAAGTGATCCATCCCCTGTCGCCCATTCCCAGTTTCTGGCAAACAGAGGCTAGGGACACCATTCCTGCCCATCCTGGCTAATAGCAATTGATGGACCTATCCTCCATGAACTTATCTAGTTATTTTTTGAACCCCGTTATAGTCTTGGCCTTCACAACATCCTATGGCAAGGAGTTCCACAGGTTGACTGTGCGTTATGTGAAGAAATACTTCCTTTTGTTTGTTTTAAATCTGCTGCCTGTTCATTTCATTTGGTGACCCCTAGTTCTTGTGTTATGAGAAGGAGTAAATAACAGTTCCTTATTTACTTTCTTCACACCAGTCATGATTTTATAGATCTCTATTATATCCCACCTTAGTCGTCTCTTTTCCAAGTTGAAAAGTCACAATCTTATTAATCTCTCCTCATAGGACAGCCATTCCATACCCCTAATAATTTTTGTCGCCATTTTCCGAACCTTTTCCAATTCTAATATATCTTTTTTGAGATGGGGCGACCACATCTGCACACAGTATTCAAGGTGTGGACATACCATGGATTTATATAGAGACAATATAGATATTGCATCTATATAAATAGAGATATAGATATTGTCTGTCTTATTATCTATCCCTTTCCTAATGGTTCCCAACATTCGGTTCACTTTTCTGACTGCCGCTGCACATTGAGTGGAAGTTTTCAGAGAACTATCGACAGTGACTCCAAGATCTCTCTCTTGAATGGTAAGTTAATTTAGACCCCATCATTTTGTATGTAGATTTGGGATTATGTTTTCCAATGTGCATTACTTTGCATTTATCAACATTGAATTTCATCTGCCATTTTGTTGCCCAGTCACCCAGTTTTGTGAGATCCCTTTGTAACTCATCGCAGTCTGCTTTGGATTCAATTATCTTGAGTAGTTTATTGTTATCTGCAAATTTTGCCATCCCACTGTTTACTCCTTTTTCCAGATCATTTATGAATATGTTAAATAGGACTGGACCCAGTACAGACCCTAGGGGGACACCACTATTTACCTCTCTCCATTCTGAAAACTGACCATTTATTCCTATCCTTTGTTTTTGATCTTTTAACCAGTTACCGATCCATGAGAGGACCTTCCATCTTGTCCCATACCCCATGTCCACTATTTGTCCATGGCCGGGTGAGTCCTGCCACCCTGATCACCCTTTGCCTGTGTGCCCACTGGCTCGCATGGAGTTCTCCATTCTGCCAGGCCACCTTCCCTGTCTATTGAATGCCATGTGTCTGGGTCTGCCAGGCCACCCGTCCTGTGTGGTGCGTGTCATGTGGTTGGGTCTTCCAGGCCACCTGTCCTGTGTGGTGCGTGTCATGTGGTTGGGTCTGCCAGGCCACCCATCCTGTGTGGTGCATGCCACGCGGTCAGGTGTGACACCTCCAACCAACGCCCGACTAGTGTGTCTAGCACCTTCCAATTAGCAACAGTTCCTTCCTGTTTTTCAGCCAGCTCTGGTTGGACGTCCCCCAGCACAATTCATAGAGTCACAGATTCCAAGGCCCTAAGGGACCACTGTGATCATCTAGTCTGACCCCTTGTAGAGCACAGGCCAGAGACCTGCCCTGACATCATTCCTGAAGAAGATCTCCTAGAAAAACAGCCAGTCTTGATTTAACAATTGCCAGTGATGGAGAATCCACCCTGACCCTGAGTGAATGGTTCCAGTGGGGACTTACCCTCACGGCTAAAACTGTTTGCCTTCTTTCCTCTCTGAATTGGATTAGCTTCAATGTCCAGCCATTGGATCATGTTAGACCTTTGTCAGCGAGACTGAAGAGCCGATTGTTCCCCACGTAGGTACTTACAGACTGTGATCAAGTCACCCCTTCACCTTCCCATTATAAGCTAAAGAGATGGAGCTCCTTGAGTCTCTCACTAGAAGGCAGGTTTGCTAATCCTTTCATCTTCCTCGTGGCTCTTCTCTGTCCCCTCCAATTAATCAATGTCCCCCGGAATTGTGGCCCCAGAACTGGATCCAGGATTCCAGCTGTGGGTAGGGCCCCGAGCCTGGCTGTGGCCTTCCTGTGCCATTGCAATGCAGAGCAGAATCCCAACGGATGATTGCATTGCAGAACAGCCTTGGTACGAGGTTGCTAATCGATTTTACGCAGTGGTTTGGTGGTGTAAGTGGGCACAGAGGGGACTTGACAAAGGCTTTAAAATACTGAATGGTCTAGAGAAGGGTGACTGGGAGCAGCTGTTCCCCCTGGCTCACAGCACAAAGATTCAATGAAACTGAAAGGTGGAAAATGACCAAACTGACAATTAGACTGTGGAACTCCCTGCCACAGGAAGTCACTGAGGCTAGAACTTGATAAGATTCCAAAAGGGACTGAGCACTTACATGTTAACAAGAACAGCCAGAGTTAGCTTCATGACCACACACATTCTGGCAGCAGGGATAGTGAGTCTCCTGCTTCAGAGCTTACACCAAACTATTAGAGCCCTCACGTGGGGACAAATTATCCCACATCTTCTACTGCAGGGTTCTTATACATTCCCGCATAGCGGCTGGCCAGGCACTATCAGAGACAGGACACTAGGCTGGATCAACCTCTGCTCTGATCCAGTCTGGCCATTCCCACCATCACAGGGGAATCCTGCATTGGCCTGATCCCGACCTTACACCCGTGAGACGCCACCGACTTCTGTGGAGTCACTTCTGATTTACACCCACGCAACTGAAAGGAACAGCAACCCCGTGACCATGATTTTCCAATATTGGAATCTAAACGTACGCTGCTGAGTCTGTTTAGACGTGAGGCAGAGCCCCCAGCCATTCCCTCTGGCTGCTGGTTTTGAAAGAATTGGCTGATATTTTCCCTGTGCACCAGCAGGGGCGGCTCTATGTATTTTGCCACCCCAAGCACGGCAGTCAAGCAGCCTTCGGCGGCATGCCTGCGGGAGGTCCACTGGTCCCGCGCCTTTGGCGTACCCGCTGTCGAATTGCCGCTGAAACCGCGGGACCAGCGGACCTCCCGCAGGCATGCCGCTGAAGGCAGCCTGACTGCCGCCCTCACAGCGACCGGCAGGCCGCCCCCCGCGGCTTGCCTGGAGCCGCCCCTGGCACCAGACAGTTAAATATTATCAAAAGATGCCAGTTTCGTTATGGAGAAGCCACATTTCCAGTGCTGCTTTATCAGGTCAGGATCCGTCCCATTCCCAGCTTACTCATGGCACCCAACTTACATCCCAGCAGAATTCAGGGCCAGGTTTTCAGCTGCATTAAGGGTGACAGTCACCATCTTGGCCGACACGAGGAATCAAACCGGTGATTCCGGAAATACACACACAAGGCGCCACAGCTTGAAATAGAGGAGTATCTCTTTTGTAAATTACCACTCCAGTTCCTGTGTAAACATACCTGAAGAGCCAGAATCTGTAGCTAGGTGCCGTAACAACCTCACCCCACAGCTGTCCTGTCTCGCAAATATATTTGAGAGTCTGATTTCCCCCCTGTATTGAATCTCTCTGTGGAGAAAGTAGTAGTTCGGGACTATTTAGGAAAGCTGGACGAGCACAAGTCCATGGGGCCGGATGCGCTGCATCCGAGGGTGCTAAAGGAGTTGGCCGATGAGATTGCGGAGCCATTGGCCATTATCTTTGACAAATCATGGCGATCGGGGGAGGTCCCGGACGACTGGAAAAAAGCTAATGTAGTGCCCATCTTTAAAAAAGGGAAGAAGGAAGATCCAGGGAACTACAGGCCAGTTAGTCTCACCTCAGTCCCTGGAAAAATCATGGAACAGGTCCTCAAGGAATCAATCCTGAACCACTTAAAGGAGGGGAAAGTGATCAGGAACAGTCAGCATGGATTCACCAAGGGCAAGTCATGCCTGACTAACCTAATTGCCTTCTATGATAAGATAACCGGCTCTGTGGATGAGGGGAAAGCAGTGGATGTGCTATTTCTGGACTTTAGCAAAGCTTTTGATACAGTCTCCCACAGTATTCTTGCCAGCAAGTTAAAGAAGTATGGGCTGGATGAATGGACGGTAAGGTGGATAGAAAACTGGCTAGATGGTCGGGCTCAACGGGTAGTGATCAATGGTTCCTTGTCTAGTTGGCAGCCGGTATCAAGTGGAGTGCCCCAAGGGTCGGTGCTGGGGCCGGTTTTATTCAATATCTTCATTAACGATCTGGAAGATGGTGTGGACTGCACCCTTAGCAAGTTTGCAGATGACACTAAACTGGGAGGAGTGGTTGATACGCTGGAGGGTAGGGATAGGATACAGAGGGACCTAGACAAATTAGAGGATTGGGCCAAAAGAAATATGATGAGGTTCAACAAGGACAAGTGCAGAGTCCTGCATTTAGGACGAAAGAATCCCATGCACTGCTATAGACTAGGGACCGAATGGCTGGGCAGCAGTTCTGCAGAAAAGGACCTAGGGGTTACGGTGGACGAAAAGCTGAATATGAGTCAACAGTGTGCCCTTGTTGCCAAGAAGGCTAATGGCATTTTGGGTTGTATAAGTAGGGGCATTTCCAGCAGATCGAGGGATGTGATCATTCCCCTCTACTCAGCACTGGTGAGGCCTCATTTGGAGTACTGTGTCCAGTTTTGGGCCCCACACTACAAGAAGGATGTGGATAAATTGGAGAGAGTCCAGCGGAGGGCAACAAAAATGATTAGGGGGCTGGAGCACATGACTTACGAGGAGAGGCTGAGGGAACTGGGATTGTTTAGTCTGCAGAAGAGAAGAATGAGGGGCGATTTGATAGCTGCTTTCAACTACCTGAAAGGGGGTTCCAAAGAGGATGGATCTAGACTGTTCTCAGTGATAGAAGATGACAGAACAAGGAGTAATGGTCTCAAGTTGCAGAGGGGGAGGTTTAGGTTGGACATTAGGAAAAACTTTTTCACTAGTAGGGTGGTGAAGAACTGGAATGGGTTACCTAGGGAGGTAGTGGAATCTCCTTCCTTAGAGGTTTTTAAGGTCAGGCTTGACAAAGCCCTGGCTGGGCTGATTTAGTTGGGTTTGGTCCTGCTTTGAGCAGGGGGTTGGACTAGATGACCTCCTGAGGTCCCTTCCAACCCTGAGATTCTATGATTTTGTTTTAATGCCAACTGCTTCATTTTGGGGCTGCCTTCTTTAAAACCCTTTTGTTAGCTACATCTGATCATAGAATATCAGGGTTGGAAGAGACCTCAGGAAGTCATCTAGTCCAACCCCTTGCTCAAAGCAGGACCAATCCCCAGACAGATCAGCTTTTTGCTCCAGATCCCTAAATGGCCCCCTCAAGGATTGAACTCACAATCCTGGGTTTAGTAGGCCAATGTTTAAACCACTGAGCTATCCCTCCCCCCTGCTATCTCACTGCTTCAGTTTCTAAACAAAAAGTTGCTGCGAACCAGAAAAAAAGACGTTTTTCATTTAAAAAATGTTGAGATGAAACATTTCAACCTTTCAACATTTTTCTTGACTTTTTTCGAGGCGGGAAATTCACCCATTTTCGGTTCCTGCCATTTTCAGTGAAAAAAACGATTTGTCGAAAATTCCCCAGGTAGGTCTACTTGCACCCGTCCGTATAGCTGGACACAGAATGGGAGGTGCTGGGCAGGAGTGGCCGAAGGTCCCTAAGAGTGGGGGGGCCACCAGTACCCAAAACATGGCCCCATCCCTCACGCTGCTCCTTCCCCTGAGGCCCCGCTCCACCCATTCCCCAGGAGGCCCTGCCCCCATGCTGCCCCTTCTCCCCAAGCCCCTGCCCTCACACCACCCATTCCCCCAAGGCCACGCCCTCAAACCGCCCCTTCCCATGAGGCTTAGCTCCCGCGCCACCTCTTCCCTCAAGACACCCCCCCCACGCTTGCTCATCTCTGTACCCTCCGCCCCTATTGCTCATCCCTATGGCCAGTAAAAAGTGGGAGGGCATAGCCCTTCCACTTTTAAAAGTGGGGGGCCATGGCCCCCTGTTCCCCCCTGTTGTGGTGCTCCTGGTGCTGGGCAGTGCGTGCTGCGAGTTCCTCATACAGGAAGATACAGGAGTGGCCATTGTTCCTATGATGCTCAGCACGTTGGGTGTACACTGAATGCTGAGCCCTGACCGTGGCTGGTGAGCCCCAGACTTTGTGCCCTGCTGAATAGCAGGCCTAGGAGAGCAGCGGCAGCATGCAGGACAGCTTCCCTTTCATCCTTCATTGCTTGCACAGCCCAGGGTCCCACTTAGGAGAGAAAATCTGGGTTTTAATGGAATTGCCATGAAAATAAACCTGGGTTTAATTGCTGGGGGTGGGGGGAAGGGTTCTGAGTCTTTTTAGGAAACCCAAACCAGCTGGGGGAGAAGTCTGCAAAGGCCGAACGCCATGGGACGCGCTAATGTATACCAGCCCTTTGGAATGCCGCGCCGTGTGTGTGTGCGCACAGCTGTCCCTGGAAGGAGCACGGATGTGCAGGAAGCATGTGTGGTGTTATAGACATGGCAGTTCACAGGGACAAGGAGTGGGGTGGCATGAGTGATACTGGGTGTCTGGCTTTAGTCCAGTGCCCTGCCTGCCAGGGGAGTTTTGGGATCCGTGACAGGACTAGCGACTGGTCTGCAAGAGGGCTCTGGATGGGCAGTGAGGGCTGGGCAATGTGCCAGCAGGGTCACACTGGTTCAGTTCTTAGAGTCTAATAGTGTTTCTGCATCACTCCCTCCTACCTGATGCCCCATTTCACCACAGCATGCCACCATGCCCTGCTCCCACCTACACCATGCCCCACACCCCATGCTGGGGACACGGGAGCAGCAATGCTTATACCCCTGGGCCCTTTGACTCTGCCCACCCACAGTGTTTTCTCTGTGCCTGAACTGGCAGGCAAAGGGCTAATTTGCTTGTGGCCCCGGCCAAAATCTGGGCACTCTTCAGGGAGCAGGCTAGGTTCAGTACCAGGGTGCAGGGGCCTTTGACACGTGCATGGATCCCAGCACACCTGTTATGGCTCTTGGCCCTTTAAAGGATGGAATTCTGGTTAGTGTAGTTCTGCCACCTGGGGTGCAAGTCCCCAGATAAAACACTTGCCTGGAGGGATCATGTGACTTGAGTGGGTCATGTGACTAGGGGAGACGGTGTGTGGCTGTTGGGACTATATAAGAAGCAGCTTGTGCTCAGTTGGGCAGGGGCTCCAGCTCCCCCGTGTGCACAGGGAGTCAGGCCAGGAGCCTCGCTGTGAGGGCAGAGGGTTGCAAACCTTTTGTTCAAACTTATTCACATGGCACCGGGAGGAGTGTAGTTTGACATGACAGATGTGTGGGTACCTTTGGGGCACAGAAGGGGAAACTAAGGCACACAGGTGCATTTCAGTGGGGCAAGTATCCTGACTGTGTCACAGGCTCCCAACCCACTTGTCTGCAGTGACTTGCAAATCCTCTGCTGTGAATTGGGGTAGCCCCACTGAAGGTGACTCACACCAGCTAAGAAACTGTCCCCTTGGGGCTATTCATCATCACTGGGGCTGTTCCCGCTATGGACACCCCAGATCTGTGGAAGGTGATGGGTCTGTGTGTGGATGCTCTGCAGTACCCTGTCCCCAGGCCCTTTGGGATGGAAGAGGCTGAAGGGAATTATCCTGGCCCCACCTAGGATTGCCAGGGCAGGGAGCAGGGCATGGGGTGCCAGCTGGCCCCAGGAGGGTGAAGCCCAGGCCAGGATTCTGGGATGCCAGGTGGGGTTCCTGAGGCAGATCTTGCTGTGGGACGGAACGGGGGATAATATGCGGCTGAATAATGTCTGAAGGAGGCAGTGTGACCCAGTGGATACAGCGTCCAGCTGGCAACCAGAGCCCTGGCATTTATTCCCACCCCTGCTGCTGCCTCACGGTGTGACCTCAAAGCCAGAGAAAGGTGCATCAGAGCAACGATGGTAAAAGCGCTATGCCCACACACACAGGTGGGAAGGCCAGGGCTGTATGCCCCTCCTGTGGGTCAGGCTTCCCCAGCCTGTAACCCAGGTAACAAGGTGGGTTCGAGTGTGGGCCACCAGCTGGCACCTAATGGGGGCTGGAGGGGGTGACTCACTAACAGAAGTGCCATCAAGGGAACCTCAGGGTAAACCTGTTCTTCCAAGCAGCCCCTGATCTGCCCTGGCCCACCTTGCCAGAGAGCTGAGGCCTAGGAACAGTAATTGATTTGGGTCGGGCTAGATCTGTGTGCTTCTTAAGCTGAATCCTGAGCCCCTATTCCTTCCCTATATGGTTAGCGGACCCCTGGAGAGAGTCAGAAAACACCTGTGAGGAGGTGTCAGCTGGGATGAGCCATAATACTGGGGTCAGCTCCTTCCTGATCAGGGTGTCCAAGGAATCAGCAGTTCAGGCCACCCTCTGGGACTAGCTTAATTCTAACAAATAACCGGGGGGCTGATGTAGATTCCCATGTACTTAGAACCTTGAGGGACAGCCCAAGATGGGAGTAGGACCATGGAGGAGTATAGGGACAACCCCGCAGGAAGCAGCTTACAGCTGAAGTAGGTTCCTGGAGTTTGCAGGTAGGGAATGCCTGGGTGCACAGTGTCCAGTTTGTGGGATACAGAAGAACATAATCTGTGCACAGGGCAGTTCTATAGGACTGGTGGGTTTTGGCCACTGCCCTTGCTCTGTATTCCTACAGCCAGAGGCGGATTAGGGGTTTGTGGGGCCCTGGGCCAGAGCAAGTGGGGGCCCCTCCCCACCCCTTCTGCCTGCAGGCCCCCCCACCGGCACTCCTGCCAGGGTGCGGGGTTGGGGTGTGGTGGCTTGCTCTGCCCACCCGGCGCTCCTGTCAGGGAGTGGGGTCAGGGCACAGGGGCTCCCCTCGCTCCCTAGCAGGAGCGCCGGGTGGGCAGAGCGGGTCGGGGCATGGGGATTCTGGGGGTCCCCCAATTGGCCAGAGCCCCTGGGCATTGGCTCCATTGGCCCAGTGGCTAATCTGCCACTGGCCCAGAGTAAATATGCAGGGCGAGGTCAGCCCATCTCTAAGCTAGTAGCCTTTGTCTGCACCCCTTTGGGAAGGAGCTGTGCAGTTGGATTTCTGCCCTGTGATACAGGGAGGCTTGGAAGGATTAGCTTTTTTATTGGTAAACGTCAATTTCATCATATACACACAAACCTACAAAAAAATTCCATCTATGATACAGCTAATCAAAGTATGAAAAATGCTTCTTGAGAACGTATTAGGGTTTGATTTCAAGATATTTATATTTTGACATTGACAATTTGCATATCAAAAAGTTAAAGCTTTATAACCATTAAATCTCAGTGTCTCCTGTCATTCAATAATTATCTGACTCCCCCTTAATTTCCTGCAATTGTGAGAATTAAAATAGATTTTAAAAAGCTTAAACCCCCTAATTTTGCACAACTGTGAAAATTTAGATAGATAAAAATTGAAGAAAAAGCTTAAAAATAAAAATTTATACTATCCGTCCAAATTATAAAAAAAAATAAAATGGAATTCTGCCAAGTCTATGTAAACCCAGTGTCTGACCCAGATCTCAGAATTGCAAAGGCCACTCAACCCAGTCATAGAATCATAGAATCATAGAATCTCAGGGTTGGAAGGGACCTCAGGAGGTCATCTAGTCCAACCCCCTGCTCAAAGCAGGACCAAACCCAACTAAATCAGCCCAGCCAGGGCTTTGTCAAGCCTGACCTTAAAAACCTCTAAGGAAGGAGATTCCACTACCTCCCTAGGTAACCCATTCCAGTTCTTCACCACCCTACTAGTGAAAAAGTTTTTCCTAATGTCCAACCTAAACCTCCCCCTCTGCAACTTGAGACCATTACTCCTTGTTCTGTCATCTTCTATCACTGAGAACAGTCTAGATCCATCCTCTTTGGAACCCCCTTTCAGGTAGTTGAAAGCAGCTATCAAATCGCCCCTCATTCTTCTCTTCTGCAGACTAAACAATCCCAGTTCCCTCAGCCTCTCCTCGTAAGTCATGTGCTCCAGCCCCCTAATCATTTTTGTTGCCCTCCGCTGGACTCTCTCCAATTTATCCACATCCTTCTTGTAGTGTGGGGCCCAAAACTGGACACAGTACTCCAAATGAGGCCTCACCAGTGCTGAGTAGAGGGGAATGATCACATCCCTCGATCTGCTGGAAATGCCCCTACTTATACAACCCAAAATGCCATTAGCCTTCTTGGCAACAAGGGCACACTGTTGACTCATATTCAGCTTTTCGTCCACCGTAACCCCTAGGTCCTTTTCTGCAGAACTGCTGCCCAGCCATTCGGTCCCTAGTCTATAGCAGTGCATGGGATTCTTTCGTCCTAAATGCAGGACTCTGCACTTGTCCTTGTTGAACCTCATCATATTTCTTTTGGCCCAATCCTCTAATTTGTCTAGGTCCCTCTGTATCCTATCCCTACCCTCCAGCGTATCAACCACTCCTCCCAGTTTAGTGTCATCTGCAAACTTGCTAAGGGTGCAGTCCACACCATCTTCCAGATCGTTAATGAAGATATTGAATAAAACCGGCCCCAGCACCGACCCTTGGGGCACTCCACTTGATACCGGCTGCCAACTAGACAAGGAACCATTGATCACTACCCGTTGAGCCCGACCATCTAGCCAGTTTTCTATCCACCTTACCGTCCATTCATCCAGCCCATACTTCTTTAACTTGCTGGCAAGAATACTGTGGGAGACTGTATCAAAAGCTTTGCTAAAGTCCAGAAATAGCACATCCACTGCTTTCCCCTCATCCACAGAGCCGGTTATCTGGCTTTTCCTGCACTAAAGAAGGAGACAGCTCTGCTCTCTGGCTCCACACCACTCAGGGGCTGACTCCGCAAGGTGCTGTATGCACTCAGCTCTCTGAGGGGGTGCTGCATCTTGCAGATTGGCGGCAGAGAAGGCAAATGATTGAAGAGTGGCCAAATGCTTTCTCTGAGGCTGGATCTGGGTGATACAAGCCCACAGTCTAACCGGAGCTTGCCTCGTTAGGAGTGATTGTGAGCACAAGACAGTTATGGTCCCATGGAATCTGGTGCTCACTGCTTAAGGAGTCCTGTAGCTCTAGGAAGCCCTATTTAAAAAAAAATAATATTAGCTGCTCCCCCACCAGGCCTTGGTACCTCCCCTGGCTGCACTTTCTTGCTTGCTATTTTCACCTTCTGATCCAAGATCAAGGCACGCACAGGTCCCCTCTTGCTGCCTGCACCTTTGGAAGATAAGTCCTGCCCAGGAAGTCTATATAGGAGCCAAATCCTTTCCATAGATACTTGCATGCTGAGCCCATTGAAATCACTGGTGACTGGCTGAGTATCTGAGAGCAGGAGTTGGCTGAAGTGACTGAGTACCGTGGTCTTACTGGGGAAGTCCTGATTTTTAAATGATATCCTGGCATCCCAGGAAGTTGGTTTTGGGACACCAGAAATGTTCTGGGTTTTTGTTTCACCAGCTGTTCAGTGGCTGGAACCCCTGCAGGGTGTCTCTTTCCTCCCCTAGCCTCAGCTTTCCAGACAGGTATTGTTTTCATTGCCTGGCTGGCCTGCTCAGCGACCCCAGCTTGCTGCCGCCTGGGATCCTTTCAGTGCCTCTCAGGGGGAGCTCTCTGTGTGGCAGCAAAATGTTCACGAAGGGGTGCAGTTTAAAGCCTGAGAATTAGGGAGGGATGTAGCTAATGGTGTGCATAAAACCACAGTGGCATGCGGCCTGCTCCCAAAGGGGGGCCTTTGGGCACATACCTGCGGCTGCAGTTTCTAAACAGGCAGATGGGCCTAAAATAATTGCACAGCTCCAGACAGCTGCCAGGGCTGGGTTCATTTCCATCTCTAATTTGCATTCCTTAAAAAAAAATCAAACCAGATAAATGAAATACAAAATCCTCCATGGCCATGTTAGAACCCACCAAATGAGGTGATAGTTAGGGGTCTTAACACCAGTGCCCCCATGTTACATACGTGCAGTACTTCAGATCCCTAGCTAGACTGCTAAAGGTGCACCTTCATGAGCAATGTAGACAGGTTCCCATTGCTATCATAGAATCATAGAATATCAGGGTTGGAAGGGACCTCAAGAGGTCATCTAGTCCAACCCCCTGCTCAAAGCAGGACGAATCCCAACTAAATCATCCCAGCCAGGGCTATGAGAGGGCTGCCTCTTGCATTTCCTGGCCGTGATGTTGCACTAATGTAGGTTTTTGCATTCAGTCGAGAAGGGACTTATTTCATTACTACTTGAAATGCAGCCACCTCTGGGGTGTGCCACATCATCAGCAGCACACCATCCTCATCTCTCCTGCTGAAGCCATTCCACTTTACTTAACTATGCAGGGGGCTGGAGAAGGAGTGATTCTAGCTCAGTGTTTGGGGCACTCACCTGAAAGGTGGGGGATCCCTGTGCAAAGACCTCCTCATCAGGCAGAGGGGGGACTTGAACTGCTGTCTCCCATGTCCTAGGGAGGTCCCTAGCCCCTGAGCTGAAGGTTAAAAGGGAGGCCTTTTCCACCTCCTTTGATGCCTGAGTCCCCAGACTCCAGGAGCAGGGATCTTGGCTGTGGCTCACCAGTGGAACTAGGTGCCTCCCTGCAGCCTGGACTTAGGGGGTGAATTCTTTGGGGGGCTCAGGACACACCCCTCTCATTGGCACTGCCCACTGGGCAGGGGGCCGCCTAAGCTAGGCAGTGTGCTGGCTTTTGTGAGTCCCATTCGAAGACCCCCATCTCTCCCCATGCATAGCACAGGGGGCCTAGGAGTGTAGCTCAGGCTTTGTGGAGCCACGTGATTTTCATGGCACCTAAAAGTTAGGTGCTGCAACGCTCAGTGTCACAATGCCCAAGGCCCTTTGTCGATCTGGACCCAGATCCCGCCTCCCAGCCTGCAAATGGGCCGGTGGGTGAGAGCACTGGCTTTTCTGAGGGTCATTGCTCCAGTAGCCTGTCCTGTTCTCCCCTCTGAGGCACCAGTTATCTCACCTGAGCGCCGCGCCAAGGCACAGACGCTCCTGCTAACTCTTCCAAGTAAACATGTCTTGACAGCTTCCCCAGCCCCCTCGCCCTCCGAGGAGCTGCCAGTCACCTGTCAGAGAGAGCTGATTGCTGTGGAATTGCTACACTCTGCTTTCTGGGCAAGGAATGTTTATACAATCAGCCCCGGGCTGCAGAGTGACAGGGCTGCAGGAGTGTGTGGAGTGAGACCTACCCTGCCTGGGCAGAGCCAGCTGCATACACAGCACCTAGCTGGGCACCTGGGCGTGAGGAGAGGAGCCATCTGCCTGACTTGGGATGTAACAGCTGTTCAACCAAAGCCCCCTGCCCCCCATGTCCCACTGACTGACTGCTGAGGGAATTTAAGAAAGTAGAAGGAAAGGCCCCTGATTGGATTGAGGCCAGGGCAGAAGGGCTAACTGGGAATTAGGAGATGTGAGTGTCACGGACTCCCAGGTCGTGCCCACTCTTGGCCTCGTACGGTCAGGGCTGGTGCAACCCATTAGGTGACCTAGGCGATTGCCTAGGGCACTAGCATTTGTGGGGCGGCATTTCGGGTCCTTTGGCGGCAACCGCGGTGGCTGGATCTTCGACCGCCCCGGTCGTCGTCAACATTTAGGCAGAGGGAGCTGGGGCAGGGGGGCGCGGGGAGGGCCGCCTGCAGCAAGTAAGGGGGGGGGCGGCACGCAGGGGAACCACTCCCCACCCCAGCTCACCTCCGCTCCGCCTCCTCCCCTGAGCACGCCGCCCGCTCTGCTTCTCTCCCTCCCAGGCTTGCGGCGCCAAACAGCTGATTGGCGCCGCAAGCATGGGAGGCGGGAGAAGTGGAGCGGCGACGGCGTGCTCGGGGAGGAGGCAGAGCAGNCAGGGCTTGGGGAAGGGGGGGGGGGCGCAAGGTGGAAGTTTCGCCCAGGGCGCGAAACATCCTTGCACCCACCCTGCGTACGGTCCCAGGGGGGAACTCCTTTCAGTGTGACAACCCTTCTCGGGGGTCCACTCTCTCTTGGGGGTTAAGCCCCTCTGCCTCCTGGAACCGCACCTCTCTGAGCCTTAGCACACCTGTCTCTCGCCATGGGCCCCCTCAGGAAATCCACTTGCTCTGGACCCCCAGGACCTCCACTCCCAGAGGGAATAATGCAACCCTGTTCTCTAGACTGGAGCGACTCTCAGACAGCGTAAAACAGGAGGGTTTATTGAGTGTCTGAACAGAGCATAGGATACTCTCCGGGCCGCAAGCATCCAGGTGGGCTCTGCCTGCTCTCTCTCTCCAGTCCCGAGACCCTGAGCTTTCCAGCTGGGCATCTGATATCAAGGGCCCCAACAACTCCTCCCCTGTTCTTTGCCTTCGTCCCAGGTAAACAGGTCACTGGCGCCCTTTCTCTTCCATCCTTTGTTCCCCTCTGGCTGGAACTGGTTGGTCAGGTCACTGGGGTCCTCTCTCCTCAGCCCTGTGTCCTTCCACTGGCCAGAACCAGCTGACTGCCAAGCTGGGGTGGGCCTCTTAGTCACCAGGTCACCAGTTGTTAGGGTTCCCCATCTCCGGGCCGTTGTCTGGGGGGTCCCAGCTGCAAGGCAAGGTCACCCCTGGTCCTCTGCAACAACAAACCCTCTCCCACCACCTTGTTAAACATGCAGCACACAGGGAAACTGAGGCGCGCACACGCTATTCATGTAAAACACTACAAAAATCCCCAACTTCGTCACAGTGAGTGTGCAACTTTGGGCCACTCCCTGTCCTGTTGCTCAGTTTCCCCATCTGTCAAATGGGATCTAATTCTCCTCTGGGAAGTGGTTTGAGAGCCTTAGCTAAACAGTGCTAAACATTAGGAGGCATGCCACTGCATCTTTAAAGCTTGGCAGGCCCAAACCTGTGTGCATGAAGGGCCAGGAGAACTGGGGTAAGCAGAGCAAAATTCCACAGCTTCTGTTTGGCAGAGTTAGACCCCAAAATGTTTGCAGTTTTAGATCACGTCTTTTTGCAGTCTCCCCAACCCCCACTGTAGTTTTGATAAAGACCTGGATCTTCAGAGCTATTTAGGCACCTGTGAAATCAACGAGAGTTAGGCCCCGAAATACCTCGGAGGATTTGGGCCGAGCTGCCTCTTTTGGCATCCAAAACTCACCAGAGTGTAAACGTTCATGTTTTCCATGCAGAACCTGCTGGTGATCAAAGCGACAGGCCAGGGGCCCAGTGAGGAACCAGCGTTGAATGGAAGGTTCTGCTCCTTGTGGGTCTCAAGGGATGGGCCTCTCAGAGGCAGGCAGCACCATAGGGTTAATGTAACACACCCACACACCAGGCATTGCTCTGTTGCTCTCTAGTGGTGGCTGGGCCACAGAAAGGTTGGGGTGTAGCTGGGAAGTCAAGGCTGATACATCAAGGTCCCAGGTTAGATCCCTGCTGCGGTGTTACGAGTAGAAGGGTTGACTGTTTGCTCCCTACTATTGCATGACATAGGGCCTGCGTATGAGCAAGTGATGGGGGCCGGCAGCTGTCTCAAAGAGCTGATGTAGCAGAGCAAGAAAGTGGAGGGTGGTGGCCCTGGAACTCCCCATCCATGTGATTTACAGTCCTTGCATCTATTTCTGCAGCATGTTCTCAAAGCTTAGCACCTCCGCTGCCACCCAGCCCCTCTCCGCAATTACCCACAAGCATCTCTTTTTTTTTAAAGACCTGATTTTAAAAAAACTGACAGCATTTCATTGAAACCCCCCAGGCTGCTCATTAAGGCGCATTCCTTCCATGTTCCCATCGCAGCAGGTTCCTCCCTGGGTTGCTATCTCCTCATCGGAGCACTTTGCTAATCATACACATATAACATGCCTTAAAGCAGCAACCAGAACATGGGAACCAACCTTGTTTGGCTTTAACCAATTGATTAAAAGGGGGAAAAAAGCCCCTTGCAGCGTGATTAAAGCCACAAAGGCAGAAGGAGCTGTGGCATCGCCGTGCAGGAATGCTTAAAAAAAATGCTTGGTGTAAACCGACATAATTTACAGACCACAGTATACATATATTTTCTACAACAGCTTAACTCCACTCTGATTTGGCTCTAGTTCCGCTTGTCTAGCACCGTGCATGGGGCTCAACCAATGGGCAGGGCATCTGGGGGCATCTTCCAAGCCGGGGCGGATGGGAGGGGGCAAATCTTCTTTGTCAGCTGCCAGGCTCTGGGTCAGCCAGGGCGGGCTGGGATGTTTGGACTGAGCAGTCCGTGACATAAGGAGCATGGCGGGGGAGTGCTTGGCGGGGCGTAAGATGGGGAGGCAGAGATAGAGGGAATGTGAGCTGAACCGGGGGAGGGGGAATCGTGGGAACACTAGCAGCAGCACACACACAACGGTCTCCTTTCGTCGCGCCCCATCAAGGCGCCTGCGCCCCGCGATGACACCTGCCCTGGCGCTGCCTCCTGCAGGGCCTGTGTGCTCAGTGCAGTACTCAGAGAAGCTGCCTCACCATGGAGATCAGCTGCATGGTACCAGTTCTACCCCCGCATTGCTCTGCTACCCCAATCCCTGGGCAGCTGGCTTTCTATCCAGAGTGTGGGCCGACAGGCCCCTGGCCATCACAAAGGGCCCCGCCCCAGGTCAGTTGGGACGGAGCATCCCCTGCAAAGTCGGCTCTCTTCCTCCCATGGAAGTGATCTCTCAGCCGCCAGGTGCCGTGGGTGGGGAGGAAGGCCAGGACAAAGGAAGAGGAATCTGCAGTCTGGGACAATCAATCAAAGCCCCGAACGAAAGGGCTGTCGTGGGCTGGTGTCAGATATTCACAACATGTCTGGAGGGGCGGCGTACGGTGGATGATCTGTGGAGCCATGCTGGCGGGCGGTGGGGGGCTGGCACCGGACCATGTGGCCGCTTTATCCGCCCCAGCCATGCCTGGCTCTTAGCAGAGAGCAAACACACTGTGTGCTGGGTGTTGTCACTGATTCACTAGCCTCCTTGGGCAGCTTGATTTAGGGGGATCCTTAAACTCTGGAACTGTTCGACCTCCCGTCTTGCTGTGATCCCAAACTGAACAGGGCTAGGCCTTCGTGGTCCTGGGAGGTGACACCGCTCAGGAAAGCCCAAGTTGTCCTGGGAAGTGGGCTAGTGGTTCAGTAGGGGCGCTCTCCCCTCTCCATCAGAGTGGCCCCCAGTGCCCCCCATGCGGCTTCCATTGCAAGTCCCCTCCTCCACTCTTGCAGCCCATTGCAGGGAGCTGTTAAAGCATGTGGCCAGGTGGGGTAGGTGGAACAGAAGCGCTGGGGGGCCCAGCACAATGTGGGCTTTATCCAGTGCAGCAGCAACAAGCTGCCCTGAATCTGGAGAGCCCCAAGTCCTGTCACCCCCATGCCAGCCCAGTGGGGGGGACCCTCCTGTCCGTTGGTCCTGGAGTGGGGGCTGGTAACTCACACCTCGAGTGCCTGCAGCAGAATGCTGGATTACGTTTAGGTGCCGTGGGAACGGATTCCAGGCCCAGCCCGTCTTGCCAGACCCCTGGCTCCCACCTCCCCAGATCTGCAGCTCTAGATGCACCTGGCGGTATCCATGCAAAACCCAGTCCCCTGAGAGCAGGGGCGCAGCTTCAGAAGCCAGGCCCAGTTCTGGCTTAGGCTCTGACAGTTGCCGTGTGTCCGAGGTGGGATCCAGCCACAGCCGTTGAGCTGGCGGCTCCTGGGCATGATCTAGGCTGCTGCCTTGCCAGGGGACACCGCACCTTCCCCCCCTCCTGCCCCACAGATCAGCCTTGCTTCCTTCTGCTCCCCCCTGCACCGGAGCCTGCCCCCTGGGCTGGTCACCACGAGTGACATCAGCAGCGCTGGTGAGAGTGAGCTCAAAGCCATGGACTGTAGCTTCCTCCTGGGGCAGGGGGAATACATGGAGATTGGGGTGCGGGTGGGGGAGCTCAGCAGCTGGAAGGGGGTCAGGATGTGGGGGATTGCGGGGGAGGGGAGTGGGAGATGATGCAGCATGATGTAGCTGGGGGCTTTGGTTCTGGGAGCCCCAGGCAGAGGGAGGAATGGACTTGGGGCTAAGGCCCAGGGCTGGGGAGACCAGAACTCCTGGGTTCTGCTCTTGGCACTGAGAGCGGACAGGGTATCTGGTCACTGGAGTTGTCGGGGGGCCTGCAGCAGGGCGCTCAGATGGAGCTGTGCCCCCCAGGTGGGTACAGAGGCATTTATTTATTCACACTAGCCATAGGCATCCTGCTGGTCTTACAGGGATTGCAGCTCCCATGCAGGCAGCCCAAGGCTCTCATGCTAAATTCCCACTGTCCTGTCACCCAGGAGCAGCTGCCTCCATCGCTGTCCCTTCCTTGGGGCAGAGAAGACGAATCCCGTTCTTAGTTTGTAACAAAATCTCATGATTTTTAAGCCAGCCTCATGATTTCCCCCAGTTTCCCAGCACCTCAGGACATCCTGCGCACTCTGAGCACCAGCAGGACCAGAACCCTCCAGTCCCCTCTCTTGCCTGTGCTCTGGGAGCCCCCAGTCTGACACCATCCCACCAGCTTGGCCTTAATGGTGCCTTCTGCACTGGCGGACAGCAGAGGGAGGCTGGAGAGGCGCAAACGGGCCGGTGGCCGGAGGGCCTGATTCGTGGGGAGCCACAGAAAGCAAAGGAGGTGCCAGCCCCAACACCAGCCTGCCAGGGCTGAAGGGGTGAGCCCCAGTGAGGCAGCGGGGTCCTGCAGGCTGGTCCCAGAGAGAGACGTGCGAGCAAGAGGAAGTGGGAAATTGCATCCAGGAAAATCTTTTGGATGCAAGGGATCCATTATACACTAGAGTAGCTGGGCAGGGAATGGGGCAGCTACTCAAGCCCCAGCCTCTCCCAGCAGGGGGAACTGTGGGGAGGGGGCAGGCGTGCTGGCTGTGTGGAGAGCTCCCAGCTACTGCAGCCCCAGCCTCTCCCAGCAGGGGGGGCGGTGGTGAGTGGGGCAGGAGCACTGGCTGTGCGGGGAGCTCCCGGCTACTCCATTTCGAAGCTGAAATAGGGCTGTCGAGAACAATCTGGTGCTGCCCTGAAGGGTGTGGGGCTGGGGGCTGGACCGGAAGCCCCACAAATGGAGCTCTGTCCCATCTATAATGGCTGTCCTGCCCTACACAAAGCTGCCCCCTGCCCTGCACTGGGAGGGGGAACCAGCTGCCAGGCTGTCTGGCACAACCCAAGCTGTGGCTGGGACAGAAGGTGAAGGATAATGGTGGTGAGAGAAAAATGCCAAAGGGAAAACCAGCCAGAGAAATAAATAAATGCCAGGAAGCAAAGGCGGGGGAGGAGGATGAACTGGAGAAAAGTTGGAAGGAAAGGGAGTTTTGGAGACAAAAGGGGACCAATCCTGGCACTGTGTGGGGAGAACCAGGCTGAAGGGGCAGTGCGGGCCAATGGGTAGGGCACTGGCGTGAGCCAGGAGACCTGGGCTCTTAACCAAACTCTGTCTATGGCCCAGCGGACGCCCTTGGCCAGCCACTCCCCCATTTGCATCTGTTTGCCCTTCTCCCAGGTCGATTCAGTCCTTGAGCCTGTCGCTCAGCGTGGGTATGTCTTCCCCAGCCCCCAGGAGCCCTGAGCTTAGCCGGCCCAGTTCCGCCAGCCTCAGCATTCAGATATGAGGAGCTGGGATCATGAGATTTGCTTAAAACTCAGGAGATTTTTTAACAAATAATAAACGGGGAGGGGGGCTCGTTTCCTCTGATTCTGGTTTTGGAGCCTCGAGGTTTCGCTCAAATCATATTTCCCAGGGGTTTTTCCACAACCAGAAGAGCTAGGGTTTGTTACAGGAGTGGGTGGGTGAGATTCTGTGGCCTGCATTGTGCGGGAGGTCAGACTAGATCAGGAGTAGGCAACCTATGGCACATGTGCCGAAGGCGGCACGCGAGCTGATTTTCAGTGGCACTCACACTGCCTGGGTCCTGGCCACCGGTACGGGGGGCTCTGCATTTTAATTTAATTTTAAATGAAGCTTCTTAAACATTTTAAAAGCCTTATTTACTTTACATACAACAATAGTTGAGTTATATATTATAGACTTATAGAAAGCGACCTTCTAAAAACGTTAAAATGTATGACCGGCACGCGAAACCTTAAATTAGAGTGAATAAATGAAGACTCGGCACACCACTTCTGAAAGGTTGCCGACCCCTGGACTAGATCATAATGGTCCCTTCTGACCTTGTAGTCTATGAGCTAGAAACTCCCCTTCCCCCTTTAAATGCAAAATGAGATTCTCCTGTAATAACATGACCCTAGGAGCTGGGGCTTTAAGACACTATCGTGAGAGCTGGCACCGGTGAGTGCCCCCCTGAAGTCAAACAGATGCTAAGCTTGAGAAGGAAGCCGGAGGCTGGGAGAATATTTGCTCCACACACATTGGCTTGGTGCAGTGGTGTGTGGCCCAGTTTAGGCAGAGGAGAGCCTGAATATCTTCCTGCTGTGGGAAATGGGGGTGATCTGCCCCGCCCCGACTTGAGCCTCCTTTGGAGCATTGAGCCACGCGGGTTTCCCATTGGAAAGGCTGGTGGCCAGTGTGCGCCTCCTACGGCAGGTGTAGCTGGAGGGGGCGGGGCATCTGCCAGAGGAATGCAAGGCATTTGTCACAGGCTATGTGTACAGGCTCCAGCAAAGAAATCAATTGCCTTTCCTGCCACCATCCTCGCTCCAAACCTACCGACACCCCCCCAATCCTCTCTGCTGTCCTGCCTGTCCAGCAAAGACCTGAGCATTCCAGGATTGGGGTGGGGGGTCACGGGAAAGCTCTGGGCTTCCCTGCGGGGTGCTGGACAAGAAGGCCAAGTAACGTGGTCCACCGGTGCGGATAAACACGGTGCTAGGATATGTAAGGCTCCATGCCCTGGGGCAAGGCTCTGAGTCGCTCTGTGTTTGTCGGTTTGGGATGATGCCCCTGTTGGCTGATCAGGCTGAGGGCGACAGGAACCCTGACCAGGCTCAGTGACGGGTGGCTTCCTCCAACGGGCTGTCACGTACTCACAGTTCGTGCCCACTCTTGGCCCGTACGGTCCCTGGGGGGAACCCCGTTCAGTGTGACAGCCCTTCTCAGGGGTCCACTCTCTCTCGGGGGGTTAAGCCCCTCCACCTCCTGGAACCGCACCTCTCTGAGCCTTAGCATGCCTGTCTCTCGCTGTTTGCCCCCCTCAGGGAGTTCACTCACTTTGGATCCCTGGGGCCTCCACTCCCAGAGGGAATAATGCAACCCTGTTCTCTAGACCGGAGTGACTCTCAGCCAGCGTAAAACAGGAGGGTTTATTGAGCGTCTGAACTCAGCATAGGAAACTCTCAGGGCCCTCAGGCCTGGCCTCCCTCAGCACAGTATATCTAAGTCTCTCCTGCATCCAGGTGGAGAGCTCTGCCTGCTCTCTCTCTCCAGCCCCTGTACTTTCCAGCTGGGCATCTGATATCACCTCCCCCAAGCCCCGCCTCTGTCCATTGTCTTCTATCCAGGTAAACAGGGTCGCCTGGGCCTCCTCTCCTCTCAGCCGTCCTTTTTACCCCTCCGGCTGGAACCGGCTGGTCAGGTCACCGGGGTCCTCTCTTCGCAGCCCATTGTCCTCCCACTGGTCAGAACAAGCTGCGACTCCCGAGCTGGGCCTCCCAGTCACCAGGTCACCAGTTGCCAGGGTATCCATTCTCCAGGCCATTGGCTGGGGTTCCAAGTTCCATCGCTGGTCCTATGTAACAACAAACTCCCTCTCCCATCACCTCGTTAAACCAGTAACACCCAGGGAAACTGCGTCCCACCCCCTCGGCATGCAAACCATTGAAAAAACCAAGAGAACTCCCCGCTTCGTCACATCTCTATCCCCTTCGAGTCTGAACTGAGCGGAGTCACTTAGCCAGTGACCTGGGGAAGTTCAGGGCCCCCCACCCCATGATAAAGCATCGGCTATAACATTGGCACTCCCCTCCACATGTACCACCTTCATGTCATAACCCTGGAGGAGCAGGCTTCATCTCAAGAGCTTGGCATTAGCCCCTTTCATTTGGTGCAGCCACATGAGGGGCAAATGATCAGTGTACACAGTGAAGCGCAGCTCAAATAGATATGGCTGTAGCTTTTTAAGGGCCCACACCATGGCCAGGCATTCCTTCTCTATTGCCACAGAGTGCTGCTCCCGGAGCAGCAGCTTCTTGCTCAGGTACACAATGGGGTGTCTCTCCCCCTTAGGATCAGTTTACATCAGCATCGCACCCAGCCTGGTGTCTGAGGCATCTGTGAACACCAGGAAGGGTTTGTTCAAATCCAGGTTTACCAGCACCAGGCTTTGGATGAGTGCCCCCATTTAGTGCACAGAGAGCCCTCTGGCACTGCTCGGTCCAGACCACCTTGTCTGGCTTTCCCTTCCTACAAAGCTCCGTGAGGGGAGCTGCCAGGGAGCTAAAGTGTGGCACAAACCTCCGGTAGTACCCCACCATCCCAATGAAAGCCTGGACCTGCTTCTTAGTCTGGGGAACGGGCCAATCCTTGATTGCCTCCAATTTGGCCAGCTCCGGTTTCAGGTGGCCCAGGTATGACAGCTCTGCCATCCCCACCTTGCACTTTCCAGCTTTTATGGTCAGTCCTGCATCCTGGAGGCGACCCAGCACCCTCTTCACCTGGGACACATGTTCTTCCCAGGTCTGGCTAAAGACACAGATATTGTCAATATACGCTAGAGCAAAGTCCTCCATACCCCTTAGTAACTGGTCCACCAGGCGCTGGAAGGTGGCCGGTGTCCCCTTGAGGCCAAAAGGCAGGACCAGGAACTCGAAGAGCCCTATTGGGGTAGTGAAGGCAGACTTTGCCCAGGCCTCTGGGTCCAGAGGCACCTGCCAGTAGCCTTTGGTGAGATCCATGGTAGTGAGGTACCGGGCGACCCCAACTTGTCTAGGATCTCATTGGTCCTAGCCATGGGGTAGGCATCAGACACGGTGATGGCATTGAGCTTCCGATAGTCCACACAGAACTGGATCGACCTGTCCTTCTTGGGGGCCAGCACCATGGGAGAGGCCCAGGGGCTGAAGGATGGCTGGATCACCCCTAAAGCCAGCATGTCTCCAACCTCTCTCTCCAGGTCCTGAGCTGTTTTCTCAGTGACCCTGAATGGGGAACACCTGATGGGAAGGTTGGCTCCCATCTCCACCCAGTGAACAGCCAGGTTAGTGAACCCAGGCCGGTTGGAGAACAGCTGCCGGTATGAATGCAGCACCTCTCTAATCTCAGCCTGCTGGGCAGGGTTAGCTGGTCTGAAAGAGGAATTGATTCCAGCGAGAGGTCAGCCCGTGCCTCAGGGAGGAGTCCCACCAGGGGATCCTCTCCCTTCTCCTCCCACTGCCCACACACAGCCAGCACCAACTTCTCCCTTTCCCAGTATGGCTTCATCATGTTGTCATGGTACACCCGGTGGCTGTGTGCCCGGTTGGATAGTTCCACTACATAGTTCACCTCATTTACCTGTCTGATGACTTTGAAGGGGCTGTCCCAGGCAGCTTGCAGCTTGTTCTTCCTCACGGGGATGAGAAGCATCATCACCTGGTCCCTGGTAGCATAGGAGCGTGCACGTGCTGAGCGGTCATACCAGACCTTCTGCTTCCTCTGTGCCCTGGCTAGGTTTCCCCTGGCCAAGCCCATGAGCTCCGTGAGCTTTTCCCGGAAGGTCAGTACATACTCCACCACTGATTCTCCATCGGGAGAGGCCTTCGCCTCCCACTCGTCCCTCATCAAGTTAAGGGGTCCCCTCACTCTCCTCCCATACAGTAACTCAAAAGGGGAAAACCCTGTGGATTCCTGGGGCACTTCCCTGTATGCGAACAGCAGGTGGGGTAAATACTTGTCCCAGTCCTGCGGGTGCTGGTCCATAAATGTTTTTAGCATCATCTTCAGGGTCCCATTGAGCCGCTCCACCAGCCCGTTGGACTGAGGGTGATATGCCAAGGCCCAGGTTTGTCGGACCGCACACTTCTCCCACAAGCACTGGAGCAGGTTTCACATGAAGATGGACCTCTAGTCTGTAAGGACCTCCTTGGGAAACCCTACTTTGCTGAAAATGGTCAGCAGCACATCTGCCACACTGTCTGCCTTGATAGAGGACAAGGCCAGCGCCTCGAGGTAGCGTGTAGCAAAATCTACCACCACCAGAATGTATTTCTTCCCCAACCGAGTTGCCCTGATAAGGAGCCCCACTATGTCCATAGCCACCTTCTGAAAAGGCTCCTCTATGATGGGCAAAGGTCTCAGAGCTGCTTTACACTTATCCAGGGCCTTCCCCATTCTCTGGCAGGAGTCACAGGACCTGCAATACTGTTGGACAGCATCAAAGATCCTGGGGCAGTAAAAGTTCTGCAGCAGCTTCTGCTGGTGCACCAGATGCCCCGATGGCCCAAAAGGGGAATATCGTGGGCCGAGTACAACAGTCTGCGGTGGTACCTCTGGGGGACCACCAACTGCCTCCTGGCCTTCGAAGGTTCAGTTTGCCTGAACCAGCCCATTCCCGGTACAGGAATCCCTTCTCCCACAGGAATCTCTCCCGGTGGTCCTCCCGCTCGGATCCTGCACTGCTGTGGCCAGCAAGGGGCCTCAGCTTCTCTAAGGAGGGATCCTCCTGAAGCTCCGTCTGGAATTCAGCTGCTGGGTTTGAGGGTACAGCCCTGGTTGGCGGTGCCTCAATTTCCCCACCTTGGGACGGAGTCTCTGGCCCAGCCCTGTCAAGCCCTACTCTCGGTGCTTCGATTCCCGCTCCCCGGCATAGCCCTATCGACTGCGGCCCCCTGGACCGGCAGTGCCCCCTCTCGGTGGGCTTCCACCCAGTTGACACCCCACGGATTCTGTTTGGCTGCCACTTCCTCCATCTTCAGGCATTGTGCCACCCTGTGTCCTTTTTGGCCACAGTAATTACATTTCAGGTCCCTCAAGTCCCACGAGGGGTGTCGGGTCACACCTGCATTCATGGGCACCCCTGAGTTGGGCTTCCTGGAGTCCCACCTTTGAGAGGACTCTGGGTGACTCCCCTTCTGAGTCCCCAATGTGAGTCTCCCTCCTGCCCCCGATCTCCTGTCCACAAACTCATCCGTCAGTGCCCCCGCACTGCGCAGATCTTTAGGCTTCCGGTCCACTAACCACATCTTAAGGTCTGGAGGGCAGATGTCATACAGCTGCTCCAACCCCACCAGGTTATACACGTCCTCTGCGGTAGTGGCCCTTGTGCCCTTCCCCCACTTATGGAGATATTCCCCCAGCAGGTTGGCGACCTCCTTGTAAGTGACACCTGGGGTCTTGTGTACACCACAGAATTGTTTTCTGTACACCTCAGAGGTCAGTTCAAACTTCAGCAGCAAAGCCTGTTTGAACAGGTCATAGTCCCCTGTCTCAATACCATCCATTTGGCTGAATGCCTCTATGGTCTTCGGACCCAGCTGGGGGGTTAGACAGAAAAGCCTGTCTGTGGGGTCAATCTGGTTCAGATCACAAGCCTTCTCAAGGCTGTGAGATAGACATCAATATCCCCCCTCCTTAAACTGGGGAAGCAGTTTGGTGTCTAGATACCACATAGAACTGCCGTCTCGGGGCCCTTCCCCCCGCCCCCCCCAGGCCCTCTTGGCCTGCCTCTCCTCCAACTCCAACTCATGCTTCCGCTGTTCTGCATGATCCGCCAGCCTCCGCTCCTCCAGCTCCAGCTCCTTTGCTTCAAGCTCCAGCTCCAGTCTCCGCAGCTCCTCCAGGGAGAAACCTACTGGGGTCTCCCTGTGCTGACTGGGGAGTCGGGTCTGATAGACTCCCGGCTGCTGCACGGACTGACCCCACGGCTACTCCCCGGCTCTCTGGGCATCCCAGGAGCCCCCCTGGGATCTGGAGCCTGTTCCTAAGATTGGTCATTTTCTGCAAGCTGAGCCATCAGCTGCTCCTTAGTGAGCCTCCCCATGCTCATCCCTCTCTCCCTGCACAGGTGTGCCAGGTCCCTCTTACGGAGCTGATTATAGGCCATTTCCACTCTGGTTCCTTCAATTCCCTCCTTTTATCACTGGCAGCCACTCACTGCAAAGCACTTGTGCTCACAGCCAAACATCTACAGCATCCACAAACCGTCCTCTGGTGCATCCACAAACCGTCCTCTGCTACCGCGTTGTCACGGACTCACAGGTAGTGCCCACTCTTGGCCCGTACGGTCCCTGGAGGGAACCCCCTTCAGTGAGACAGCCCTTCTCAGGGGTCCACTTTCTCTTGGGGGTTAAGCCTCTCCACCTCCTGGAACTGCACCTCTCTGAGCCTTAGCACGCCTGTCTCTTGCCGTGGGCCCCCTCAGGGAGTCTACTCGCTCTGGACCCCCGGGGCCTCCACTCCCAGAGGGAATAATGCAACCCTGTTCTCTAGACCGGAGTGACTCTCAGCCAGCATAAAACAGGAGGGTTTATTGAGCATCTGAACACAGCATAGGAAACTGTGAGGGCCCTCAGGCCTGGCCTCCCTCAGCACAGTACATCTCAGGCCTGGTCTACACTGTGTGTGTGTGTGGGGGGGGGATCGATCTAAGATACGCAACTTCAGCTTCAAGAATAGCGTAGCTGAAGGCCTGGTCTACACTACGATTTTAGTTCGAATTTAGCAGCGTTATAGCGAATTAACCTTGCACCCGTCCACACAATGAGGCCATTTAATTCGATTTAAAGGGCTCTTAAAATTGGTTTCTGTACTCCTCTCCGACGAGGGGAGTAGCGCTGATATCGGTATTGCCGGTTCGAATTAGGGTTAGTGTGGACGACATTCGATGGTATTGGCCTCCGGGAGCTATCCCACAGTGCACCATTGTGACTGCTCTGGACAGCAATCTAAACTCAGATGCTCTGGCCAGGTGGACAGGAAAAGCCCCGCGAACTTTTGAATTTCATGTCCTGTTAGCCCAGCATGGAGAGCACAGGTGACCACACAGAGCTGAACAGCACAGGTAGCCATGCAGTCCGAGAACCGAAAAAGAGCACCAGCATGGACCACACGCGAGGTACTGGATCTGATCGCTATATGGGGAGAGGATTCAGTGCTAGCAGAACTACGGTCCAAGAGACGAAATGCAAAAACTTTTGACAAGATCTCCAAGGGCATGTTAAAGATCTCCAGTGCCGTGTTAAAGTGAAGGAGCTCCGACAAGCCTACCAGAAAACCAAGGAGGCAAACAGACAGTCCGGGGCAGAGCCGCAGACATGCCGCTTCTACGAGGAGCTGCATGCAATTCTAGGGGGCGCCGCCACCACTACCCCACCCCTGACCATGGACTCCGAGGAGGGGTTAATCTCATCCTTGCATGAGGATTCTGCGGACGGGGAAGAGGAGGAGGAGGACGAGGATGAGCTTGCGGAGAGCACACAGCACTCCGTTCTCCCCAACAGCCAGGATCTTTTTCTCACCCTGACTGAAGTACCCTCCGAACCCTCCCAAGGCGGTATCGCAGACCCCCTGGAAGGGACCTCTGGTGAGTGTACCTTTTTAAATATCAAACATGGTTTAAAACAAGCATTTTTTAATGATTAATTTGCCCTGGGGACTTGGGATGCATTCGCGGCCAGTACAGCTACTGGAAAAGTCTGTTAACGTGTCTGGGGATGGAGCGGAAATCCTCCAGGGACATCTCCATGAAACTCTCCTGGAGGTACTCCAAAAGCTTTTGCAGAAGGTTTCTGGGCAGGGCAGCCTTATTCCGTCCTCCATGGTAGGACACTTGACCACGCCATGCTAGCAGCAAGTAATCTGGTATCATTGCATGACAAAGCTTGGCAGCGTATGGTCCCGGTGTTTGCTGGCATTCAAGCAACATCCGTTCTTTATCTTGCTGTGTTATCCTCAGGAGAGTGATATCGTTCAGGGTAACCTGGTTGAAATACGGGAATGTAATTAAGGGGACAGAGGTGGCCCCGTTCCTACTGGGCTGTTTGCCTGTAGCTGAAAAGAAATCCTTCCCTGCAGTTAGCCAAGCGGGCGGGGGGGAGTGGGTGGACAATGGCGCTGAGGTTTTCGCGTTTGGCTAGCAGGGGTCTTCCCTGATACCAGCCACGCGGTGGGGGGAGGGGTAAAGCGATCATCCCACAGAATTGGATGGGTGGTGGTGGTGGTGGTGGAGGGGGTGTTATTTTGTTTTCTGCTGCTGCACGGTAACAGGAAAACCGCAGCACTTAATGGGCTTTGCTTGCTATGGGAAAGGAGGGCGCTGATTTAATGCAGAAGCCGAAAGACAATGGCTTACCATGGCTGCATACAAGCCGAATTCTGTTGCCCGGCCCTGCGTCTGTGATCTCTAACACCAAAGCCGCAGGCACTCAATATAAGATGCAAAATGCGACCTTGTACTGAAATCACATGTGCTATGTAATGTGAATAGTGTTGTTCACCGTGAAAGAGTATAAGCATTGTTCTATAAAATGTATCTTTTTACATACTTCTCTCCCTTTTTTTCCCTCCTCCTGCAGCTGCAAATTTTTCAAGCCTCCCTCCTCCGTCCCGAAGGCTCTCCCAGATAAGGCGGCGAAAGAAACGCACGCGAGACGACATGTTCTCAGAAATAATGCAATCGACCCGCGATGAGAGAGCTCATTTGAATGAATGGAAGGACACGGTCTCAAAGTTCAGGAAAGATGCCAGTGATCGTGAGGACAAGAGGGACCAACGTGAGGACATGAGGGACCAACGGGAGGAGAGAAGGGACCAACGGGAGGAGAGAAGGGACGCTCGAGACGAGAAGTGGCGGGATGCAACGCTGGGGCTGCTGCGTGAGCAAACAGACATGCTCCGGCGTCTGGTGGAGCTTCAGGAACGGCAGCAGCAGGATCACAGAGTGCCGCTGCAGCCCCTGTATAACCGCCCTCCCCCCTCCCCAAGTTCCATAGCCTCCTCACCCAGACGTGTAAGAACGCGGGGGGGGGGGGGGGTCCGTGCACCCTGCCACTCCACCCCAGTGGACAGCCCAAGCAAAAGGCTGTCATTATTTTGAATTTTTTCAGTGACCTGTTCCTTCCCTCCTATCCTCCTCCCAAACCCCACCCGGACTACCTTGTCAGTTCTCTCCCTATGTTTATTACCCGTTAATAAAGAATGCATGAGTTCTAAACGATACTGACTTTATTTTTTTCAAAGCAAGCTGGGATCGAAGGGGGGAGGGTGGGTTGCTTACAGGGAATGAGTCAATCAAGGGGGCGGGTTTTCATCAGGGACAAACAAACAGAACTTTCACACAGGAGCCTGGCCAGCAATGAAACTTGTTTTCAAAGCTTCTCTGATGCGCACCGCTTCCCGGTGTGCTCTTCTAATCGCCCTGGTGTCTGGCTGCGCGTAATCAGCGGCCAGGCGGTTTGCCTCAGCCTCCCACCCCGCCATAAAGGTCTCCCCCTTACTCTCACAGAGATTGTGGAGCACACAGCAAGCAGCAATAGCAATGGGAATGTTGGTTTGGCTGAGGTCTGAGCGAGTCAGTAACGAGCGCCAGCGACCCTTTAAACGTCCAAAGGCACATTCTACCACCATTCTGCACTTGCTCAGCCTGTAGTTGAACAGCTCCTGACTACTGTCCAGGCTGCCTGTGTATGGCTTCATGAGCCATGGCATTAAGGGGTAGGCTGGGTCCCCAAGGATAACGATAGGCATCTCAACATCCCCAATGGTTATTTTCCGGTCTGGGAAGTAAATGCCTTGCTGCAGCCGTTTAAACAGACTAGTGTTCCTGAAGACGCGAGCGTCATGAACCCTTCCCGGCCATCCCACGTTGATGTTGGTGAAACGTCCCTTGTGATCCACCATTGCTTGCAGCACCATTGAAAAGTACCCCTTGCGGTTTATGTACTGGCTGCCCTGGTGCTCCGGTGCCAAGATCGGGATATGGGTTCCATCTATCGCCCCACCACAGTTAGGGAATCCCATTGCAGCAAAGCCATCCACTATGAGCTGCACATTTCCCAGAGTCACAACCTTTGGTAGCAGCAGCTCAGCGATTGCTTTGGCTACTTGCATCACAGCAGCCCCCACAGTAGATTTTCCCACTCCGAACTGATTACCGACTGACCGGTAGCTGTCTGGTGTTGCAAGCTTCCACAGGGCTATCGCCACTCGCTTCTCAACTGTGAGGGCTGCTCTCATCTTGGTATTCTGGCGCTTCAGGGCAGGGGAAAGCAAGTCACAAAGTTCCATGAAAGTGCCCTTACGCATACGAAAGTTTCGCCGCCACTGGGAAGAGTCCCACACCTGCAACACTATGCGGTCCCACCAGTCTGTGCTTGTTTCCCGGGCCCAGAATCGGCGTTCCACAGCGAGAAGCTGCCCCATTAACAACATGATCTCCAAAGCGCTGGGGCCCGTGGCGCGAGACAATTCTCTGTCCATGTCCATGTCCTCATCACTCTTGTCGCCGTGCTGCCGTAGCCTCCTCCTCCTCGCCTGGCTTTTCTGGTCCTGATTCAGCATAAACTGCACGATAATGCGCGAGGTGTTTACAATGTTCATGACTGCTGTCTTTAGCTGAGCGGGCTCTATGCTTGCCGAGGTATTGCGTCTGCACAGTTCACCAAGGAAAAAAGGCGCGAAACGGTTGTCTGCCATTGCTTTCACGGAGGGAGGGGGAGGATGTTCCCAGCACCGCCCGCGACAATGTTTTTTGTCCCCTCAGGCATTGGGATCTCGACCCAGAATTCCAATGGGCGGGGGGGACTGCGGGAACTATGGGATAGCTATGGGATAGCTACCCACAGTGCAACGCTCCGGAATTCGACACTAGTCTCGGTACATGGATGCGCACCGCCGAATTAATCTGCTTACTGTGCAATCGAATTTATACAATCGGTTGCAAAAAATCGAATTCTGTAAGTTCGGAGTAATCCCGTAGTGTAGACGTACCCGAAGTCGACGTATCTTAGATTGAATTAAAATTACTTACTTCGCGTCCTCACGGCACTGGATCGACGACCGCGGCTCCCCCGTCGACTTTGCTTCCGCCTCTCGCACTGCTGGAGTTCAGCAGTCGACGGGCGAGCAATCGGGGATCGATTTATCGCGTCTACACTACACGCGATAAATCGATCCCTGATAGATCGATCGCTACCCGCCAATCTGGCGGGTAGTGTAGACGTACCCTTAGTCTCCCCTGCATCCAGGTGGGCTCTGGCTGCTCTCTCTCTCCAGTCCCGAGACCCCTGCTTTCCAGCTGGGCATCTGATATCACCTCCCCCAAGCTCCACCTCTGTCCATTGTCTTCTATCCAGATAAACAGGGGTCGCCTGGGCCTCCTCTCCTCTCAGCCGTCCTTTTTACCCCTCTGGCTGGAACCGGCTGGTAAGGTCACTGGGGTCCTCTCTTCACAGCCCATTGTCCTCCCACTGGCCAGAACAAGCTGTGACTCCCAAGCTGGGCCTCCCGGTCACCAGGTCACCAGTCACTGGGGTATCCATTTTCTAGGCCATTGGCTGGGGTCCCAAGTTCCATCGCTGGTCCTATGTAACCACAAACTCCCTCTCCCATCACCTTGTTAAACCAGTAGCACCCAGGGAAACTGTGTCCCACTCCTCAGCATGCAAACCATTGAAAAAAACAAGAGAACCCCCCACTTCATTACAGGGGCACTTTGGTGTGGCTGCTTCTGCACTTAGTGCTCCTGCACTTAGGACGGAAGAATCCCATGCACCTCTACAGGCTGGGGACCGACTGGATAAGCAGCAGTTCTTCAGAAAAGGACCTGGGGATTACAGTGGATGAGAAGCTGGATATGAGTCAGCAGTGTCCTTGTTGCCAAGAAGGCTAACGGCATATTGGGCTGCATTAGTAGGAGCATTACCAGCAGATCGAGGGAAGTGATTATTCCCCTCTATTCGTCACTGGTGAGGCCATATCTGGAGTATTGCATCCAGTTTTGGGCTCCCCACTACAGAAAGACTGTGGACAAATTGGAGATACTGTAGTTCAGTGGAGGGCAACGAAAATGATGAGAGGGCTGTGGCACATGACTTATGCGGAGAGGCTGAGGGAACTGGGATTGTTTAGTCTGCAGAAGAGAAGAGTGAGGGGGGATTTGATAGCAGCCTTCAACTACCTGAAAGGGGGTTCCAAAGAGGATGGAGCTCGGCTGTTCTCAGTGGTGGCAGATGACAGAACATGGAGTAATGGTCTCAAGTTGCAGTGGAGGAGGTTTAGGTTGGATATTAGGAAACACTATTTCACTAGGAAGGTGGTGAAGCACTGGAATGGGTTACCTAGGGAGGTGGTGGAATCTCCATCCTTAGAGGTTTTTAAGGCCCAGCTTGACAAAGCCCTGGCTGGGATGATTTAGTTGGTGCTGGTCTTGCTTTGAGCAGGGAGTGGGACTAGATGACCTCCTGAGGTCTCTTCCAACCCTAATCTTCTATGATTCTATGGGCCCCTCAGGCTGGTGCCTGTCTGCAGGTGCTGAGTGATTGGAATGTCCCTTCCCCCCCCAAATATTAAATGGGATGTCAGTTAACCTCCCGTACTGTGGGTTCTTGGCTTCTCCAGAGGGTCTCTGAGGGCGCTCGGAGAGCAGCACACACGGCCCGCCCCACGATGCCCTCCCCGCAATGCCCACCCCTGCAGAGCTCTCTGCCGGGAACCAGACCCGTGGCTCAGAGCCTCTGCACACGTCACTGGAGCAGCCACAACATCCCCCACCTCCTTCGTCCCTGGGGAGCCCCTGACAGTCCAACGGACGGGGGTCCTTGTGCTGCGGTGCCCCCATCACCAGCATCAGGATCTGGCAGTGCCCCTGCCCGCTGCTGAGAAGCTGCCCCAGGGGCTGCCCCGCCCAGAGGAGAGACCCGGCCTCTTGTGAGCACACCCAGGCGATGTGTCCAAGGGACCCTGAATCCTCCCCTCGGAAAGGACCATGCAGGGACCACACCATGCTAAGCACTGTGCAGCATGGACCAATCAGGGCTTACCACTCTCAGACACAGACCAATCATGCATCATCACAGACGGGGTCTGGTACATCACGGGCTGCATGGACCAGCCTCTCCCAGCAGGGGTGGGAGGGGGCAGGAGTGCTGGCTGCAGTGGGAGCTCCCAGCTACTCCAGCCCCAGCCTCTCCCACCAGGGGCACTATGGGGAGGGGCAGGAGCGCTGGCTATGCAGGGAGCTCCTGGCTATGCCAGCCCCAGCCTCTCCTAGCAGGGGGCACTGGGATGATTGGGGCAGGAGTCCTGGCTGTAGGGGGAGACAGAAAATTAGGAAATGACCAGCCTAGCACAATGAACACCCAACCCACCTGGGGGCACTCGGTCTGCTCCATCAAACCCACCCTGACCATATTTTTCCCCCTCCCACCCTGGCCTGTATGTCCCCCTCAGCCCACACTCCATTCCCATCCAGCCCTGCCCCAGCCCGGCCATTTCCAGCCAGGCCTGCAGTACCGGCTGCTTGGCAGCCGAGTGATGAGCCGCGGGTATTTCACAGGGCACCCGCAAATCTCATGGGGATGTGGGGCCATGGGCCTGCTCGGCTTAGAACACCAGCAGCGTCCAGCAATTGCCAGGCCAGACATTTGTTTGTCCCCACTCCCCTACAGTTTTATGGGGAAATGGGGTCAGTTCTCTGCAGGGCCCTTTCCATGGGTGCGAGGGCTGCGGCGTCGGGTGGCAATCAGGCCCTTGGGCACACATGCTGCTGCACCAGGGCTCCAGCCTCATGGGGTAACGGGTGGTAATTGGGGCTCTCGCAGACAGATGCTCCGGCCCCAGGACTGCAGGGTGGGAGGCTGGGCACAGCTGGTCTGAGGGGAGCCCCTCTGGCCTCTGGTGAGCCCTTCATGCAGGAGGGACCAAGGGCGGTGAGGGGCAAGTGCCTGGGCAGCTGTTGTTGTTATTGCCACTTATTGGTGACATCTCTGTTCAGGCAGGGAGGGGTCCGGCATTGGTGCCATTCCCTGGCTTTGCCTCCAGCCCCAGGGCTTCTGCTCTGCATCTTTCCAAAGGCTGTCTGTGCATTGCTGTATTGCTCTCCCAGCAGATGTCAGGGTGATTGAAGTCCCCCATGATAACCAGGGCTTGTGATCTGGAAACTTCTGGTGGTTTTCTGAAGAAAGGCTCATCTACCTCATCCGCCTGGTCTGGTGGTCTATAGCAGACGCCTACCACGACATCACCCTTGTTGCTCTTGCCTCTAAACTTAACCCAAAGACTCTCACCAGACTTTTCTCCAGTTTCATACTGGAGCTCTGAGCAATCATACCACTCTTTTACATACAATGCAACTCCTCCACCTTTCCTCCCATACCTGTCCTTCCTGAACAGTTTATACCCATCCATGACAGTGCTCCAGTCATGTGAACTGCCCCACCAAGTTTCTGTTATTCCAATCACATCATAGTTCCTTGACTGTGCCAGGACTTCCAATTCTTCCTGCTTATTTCTCAGGCTTCTTGCGTTCTTGTACAGGCACCTAAGATAACTAGCCAATTGCCCTACTTTCTCAGTATGAATCAGGAGGCCTCCCCTGTTGCACGCTCCTCTTTGTGTTTCCTCCCGGTATCCCACTTCCCCACTTACCTCTGGGCTTAGGTCACCATCCCTTGGTGAATCTAGTTTAAAGCCATCCTCACTAGGTTAGCAAGCCTGCCTGCTGTCTGTTACAGCTGTCCCCCTGCTGCATTCCTTTCCCCCCCCCACTCCTTTCTGTTTGTCCTGTGTGGCCGCCCCTCCCGGCCATTGTGCTAACTAAAGTCACAGCCCTATTCATAGGAATGGCTTGTACAGACTAACTGGAGCCATTGCTCTGCCTGGGAGTGGGCTTCTTGCTTCTTCCTTTGGTTCCTTTGTTCAGACCCGGGCTCGGTGTAGGGGGCGCTGCCCAGAAATGCAAGACCTGAAGTGGCCAACTAATTAAGCATATGAGTCATACCTGTGGCTCAGAACATGCCCAGGCATGCCTATGCTTACCTGCAGCCTTTCCCTGCCTTCTCTCCTCCCCTGTATCAAGAGGAGCCAATCAAAAGTACTGGTGGGAAACTGCCTGAGTTTGCCTTTAAAACCGGACATTTTCTGATCAGACCTCGGAGAAGGTCCTTGCTTTGCCACCTGGTCTGATCAGCTAGGGGTCTTTGGGGGGGCCCTCTCCCCGCTCTCGTTTGTTTTTGAGCATACCCCCGTTTTTAAACTCCCCTCCCACGAACAACGAATTTGTGCCTGGAGATCTCCTGATTTTTGTAAGCGAATCGAGTCCTCTCTCCATCCTCCGATGCTACTGCCGTTCCTGTCTCTGTGCTCGCTGCTGTCCTGGGGATTGGTAAGAACTCCCTCTCGCAAACTCCCCCTGTCCTAGCTGCTGGCCTTGTTTCCCCAGCAGACAGACCCAAGCTAACTCCTTGGNCAGCCTGTCTGCTCTCTGTGTCTCCCTGAGTTTAAATCTCCCTCTTTTATTCCCTTCCCCCACGTGCTCACCCCGCTCCTACTGCTGCCAAACCTCAATTGTATTACTGAAGTCTAGCATAAAACCCCATTGGTTACCCTTTTTCTCTCTAACACACCTCACATTTTACATTTACACCACTGTGACACATTTTTACCTAGAGTTGTTGGTTATTTAACACATTTTACCCATAACTGTTAGTTGGTTATATGCTGCTGTGACACACCCTTTACATAGAAATTGTTAGCTACCTGTTACATTTATACTTCAGTGTTAATTGGTTACCAACTGTATTGTGCCCCACTGTATTGTACCCCACTATTGAAACCCCCTATCCTATTTACTAAAAGAAACCCCTCCCCAATTGTCTACCTTAACAAACCCCATACCCCTCACTATTGAATTTTCCCTGTTTTTGCATTTTCTTAATAAAGTTTATTTTGCACCCCACCAGTGCAGTAGTTGTCCCCCAAGATCCCCTACCTACTGGCAGGGTCACCTGCGAAGATGCTCTTCCCTCTCTTCATTAGGTGGATCCCATCTCTTCCTAGCAATCCTTCTTCCTGGAACAACATCCCATGGTCAAAGAATCCAAAGCTCTCTCTCTGACACAACCTGCATAACCACACATTTACTTCCACAATTTGATGGTCCCTACCTGGGCCTTTTCCTTCAACAGGGAGGATGGACGAGAACACGACTTGCGCCTCAAACTCCTTTATTCTTCTTCCCAGAGCCACGTAGTCTGCAGTGACCCACTCAAGGTCATTCGTGGCAGTATCATTGGTGCCCATGTGGAGAAGTAGGAAGGGGTAGCGGTCCGAGGGCTTGATCAGTCTCGGCAGACACTCCTGAATTCTAGCTCCAGGCAAGCAGCACACTTCTCGAGTTTCCCAGTCTGGACAGCAGATGGATAACTCCGTCCCGCTTAGAAGGGAGTCCCTGACCACCACCACCCGTCTCCTCCTCTTGGGAGTGGTGGTCATGGAATCCCCATCCCTAGGACAATGCATCCCATGCCTTCCGGTCGATGGGGTCTCCTTCTGATCCCTTTCCTCAGATGACTCTTCCAAACCATTTTCCACCGTAGTACCTGTGCAGAGAGCCTGAAAATGGTTTCTTACCTCTATCTGCAAGAGGACTTGGATATATCTGCAAATGTCCAAGTCCTCTTTGAATCTTGCCAAGTTCTTGGCCCCAGCAACTTCCTGTGGCCGTGAGTTCCACTGTCTCAGTACATGTCACATGGAGAAGTATTTCCTTTGCTCAGGTTTGAATTTCCCTCCTTGTAATTTCATGGCGTTGCCCCTGGGCCTTGTGTTCTCAGACAGAGAGAGCAGGCACCCCCGATCTCCCTTCTCTAGACCAGCCAGTATTTTATAAACTTTTATCCTGTCCCCTCGCCAGCCAGCTCCTTTTGATGGTAATGCTGAGCTGGGCCACTTACCCCACCCCGGTGGTGAAAGGGCTATGTAGACCCAAGGGGCCCATTATCCCATGGCTGCCTCTGGAGGGGGGCAGGGGTACATAAAGATGAAGCCCCAGCTCTACTCCAAGGAGAGGACATCTCCAGCAGACGGGAGCTGGCGGGAAGAGCACTGCGATCACGCTTGTGGCAGCAGAGAGACTCCAGGGGGACAGGAAGGCTCCACGGGGAAGATGGCACAAAGCACCCTGAGAGACAGGGGCATGGGAGGGGGTGAGGGGTGCAGGCTCCAGATGGTGCTTACCTCAAGCAGCTCCTAGAACTGAAGCAGCAGCATGTCCTCCCTCTGGCTTCTACGTGGAGGCTCGGCCAGGCAGCTTTCTGCACTGCCCCATCCTCAGGCGCCACCCCCGCAGTTCCCATTGTCTGGGAATCATGGCCAATGGGAACTGCAGAGCTGGCGCTAAGGGCAGGGGCAGCATGTGGAGCCCCCTGGCTGCCCCATGCCTAGGAGCTGGAGGGGGGACATGCCGCTGCTTCCAGGAGCTGCGCGGAGCCACAGCAGGCAGGGAGCCTGCCTTAGCCCCACTGTGCCGCCGCTGCCTTAGCCCCGCTGCGACTTTTAACCGCCCAGTCACCGGTGTTGACCAGAGCCTCCAGGGTCCATTTTTGACCAGACGTTCCAGTCGAAAACCAGACACCTGGCAACCCTAGAGTGGGAGGAGGCTGAGTGCCCCTTAGCCTGGCGAGTGGGGGAATTGAGTGCCCCCTTGGGATGGGGAGTGGGGGCTTAGTGTCCCTTGGCCTAGCAAGTGGGGTGGGCTGAGTGCCCCATTGGCCTGCGGGGGGCTGAGTGCCCCCTTGGCCTGGGGAGGGGGAGGAGCTGGGCGCCTGGTTGGAAGGGGCAGCGGGCTTACCCCGCTGCTGTCTATGGGCTCCTCTTTGAATTTCCTTCTTAGTTGCCCTGTGGGCGAGGTGACTGGCAGCAGGGCGGGCAGGCCCAGCATGGGGCCCAGTGTGGGTGTTGCCAGCTGTCTGGCTGTGACACTGCTCAGGGAGAGGGGACCTATTTGCCCACACTGCCTGGTGACAGGTGGCCAGATGGCTTGGCGGCTGGCACACACAGAGGCCTACAGGAAGCAGCAAGACGAGAGAGCGAGAGGCATCAGATGAGGGCTCTCCCGCATAGCCATGACCCCTCACCCTGCCTGCCACGGTGCTGGGCTGCCCGGCTTGCAGATGTCACACACCTCTGCCAGCAGCCACTGCTCACTCTTGACACAAGCCACTGGGCTGCACCATTGCATTGTGGGAGCTGTCATGTCTGCTGGCCCCACCTCGTTATTAAGAGCATAAGAGCTGCCATAGTGGATCAGACCATGGTCCATGCAGCCCAGTGTCCTGTCTCCACAGTGACCAGTGCCAGAGCTTCAGGGGGTTGAACAGAACAGGGCAATATGGAGAGATCCACCCCTGTCTTCCCCTCCCAGCTGCTGGCAGTCAGGGGTTTAGGGACATCCAGAGCATGGGGCTGGTCCCTGACCCCCTTGGCCATGATGGACCTAGCCTCCAGGAACTTAGTCAGTTCCTTTTTTAACCCAGTTATACTCTGGGCCTTCACGACTTCTGGTGCCACTGTGGCCCATACGCCCTGGAGCACCCACAGGGAAAACATGGTGGGTGCTGAGCACCTGCTGGCAGCCCCTATCAGCCCCCCCTCCCTCTCCCAATGCCTCCTGTCCTCTGGCGGGGCCTGCCGATCAGCGCCTCCTCCTCCCTCCCCGTGCCTCTCCCCTGCTGCAATCAGCTGTTTCACGGCATGCAGGAGAGGGGGGATGAGCGAGGATGCGGCGCGCTTAGGGGAGTGGACGGAATGGGGTGGGAAAAGGTGAGTTGGGGGCAGGAAGAGGCGGGGTGGGGGTGGGCACTTGGGGGAAGGGGTGGAGTGGGGGCGAGGCCTGGGGAAGAGCTTGGGGTCGAGCACTCCCCGGCACATTGGAAAGTTGGCTCCTGTGCTGAACATGAGCATCAAGGGGCAGAGCAGCGTAAAGCAAACCGGGTCCTGAATCCAAGGGGGGACGGTATTGAGGGATGAGCAGGGACTTAAAGAACCTCCAGTGTCGCGGCCCCATGGCCAGACACCCCAGGGCAGCCTGTCTCCTCCCAGATACAACCTGACAGAGACACCAGGGCCACTGGTGCCGTTCAGCCCAATATATGGCTGGCCTTTACAACCAGTTAATGTGGCACTCAGGCGAACGCCTGTAGCCAGACAGTCACACAGGGTGCTCATAACTCTGTGTCAAAGGTCATTTAGATGAACAACGGCTTTTCCTCCAAAATGAACATTTCCATAGTCTACGACACATTTTTGGAGGGGTTTTTTTTGTTTTTTTTTTGTTTTTTTTAAACAAAAAACAAACTTTTTTTTAGTTTAAATGGTTTCAATTTTCCCTCAAAATGTTTGGTTTTCCAACAAGATTTTTTTTTAAATTGAAAACAGTTTTCAAATGACCTGAACATTTTTTGGGGGGGAGGAGCGGTGTGTGTGTCAGTTTTTATAACACAAAAAAGGAAATTTCAACAAAACCATAAAAGAAGATTTTAGAATCTTAGAAAGACAGTTGGTGTTTTTTGTTTTCGTTCCCCCACCCCACATCCCCGACCAGCTGTATAGTCTCCTTATATCTCAGAAAGAACATGAGGCCACAGACTTATTGAGACACATGGGGAAGGGCAGTCCAGCACTGTTGCGGGGGAGAGGTCAGGATCTGACTCTGGAGAGAATGGTGAGCCCAAATTCTGAGTTGGCTCTGTGTGCCTCCTTAAAAATGGAGGCATCCCAAATCAGAGGCCACAACTGACAATGGGGGATGTGTGGCCTCTTTGTGCCTCAGTTTCCCACTCTAAACCAGGGATAATGATGCTCATCCCCCTATGAGAGCGATGGATTTAAAGGGAGAGGCATTTTTATCATTTCTCTACCCAGGATCTTCATTTTGAATTGACTTGAAATACACTTAAAAGAAGAGGATTTGATGGGCTGAAAATGAAGACTTTTGTTCTCTTCCCTGCCTCCAAATCCCCCTGGTTGAATAATACTGATAATGAAGTGCTGCTACTTTTACTTTAGTTTATTTTGGGATGGACTACTTTTTTTTCCAAGCCGGTGGAAGAACATCAAAGTGGCGCTTTGAAAATTGTCCTGGTGTATAAATAACTCTGCTGCAAACCTAATCCATTGTGCTTCTCACTCAGAAGAGCCAGACAGAATCTGCTGCAGGAGACTGTGTTATGAAAAAGAATTATTCATTACCTTCCCTAATTAACTGGGTATTGGTAAAACATCCTGGGAGAATCGGGCTACCCAAAGTACTGTGCTCTCCGGTGCCCTGGCTCAGGAACCTTTGGAAATCTTGACTTTGCCCAGCGCACCCCCACTTTTTGAGAAAACAGAATAAAGAATGTAAAATATTTCAATCCCAACCAACTCCTGCCAGAGACTGATGGAAGCCACATGAAATTTATTGAACACTGACCTACCGCTGATTGGGGATAAAATGCAAAGGCTTTGTAGCAAGTTGTTATCGGGGAGTCTGCATCCACGGGGAATTGGTATCTCTGGAAAACACCTGATCTGACTGCAGCTTGGAAGGGTGAAAATAAAAAGCCTTTCTCCCCACCAACTTCTCCCCACTCTGCTGATTGCTGTGTGATACAGATGCAGCTAAACGGCTCTTGTCAGCACTGAGCTGCCGAAGAGCGCTCAGCGCAGCCTTTGAAGGAGGTTTATTTGGACAGGTGTAGATGTGCCTGAATAATTTACCTAGGAGCAGGGGGAGTCAATCAGGGATGCTGAGTGAGATTAATTGCAGGGTCTGAGAAGGCTGCAAGGGAGGGGGTTTTGTCTTTAAATTAATGGGTTTCATGCAGCTCAGATCTTCCTGGACTGACAGCCCTAGAGATGGCTGCCCTCTGTGTCTTACCCACTGAGCGAGTGCAGCACAAACAGCTTCCCTCACCAAGCTCCATCCCCGCGCTTCAACCGTGACCCACACGTAACACCCATAGGACCCAGAGGGGGTTTGGTCTCCATGGTCCGTTCGTTCCAGGGATCCTGTCCACTAAGAATGTGACTAAGGCCAACAGAGGTCATTTCACTTAGGCCATGGAACGGGCATGAGTTGGGGGCGTGGTCTGGGGTAACTAACACATGCAGCCTCTTCCTGTGGCGTATCCAGCCTGATTAGTGGCACCAAACCCCCTGGTTGAATAATGCTGATATAATAATGCTGGCTGTTTCCTGAGAAGATGCCCATAGAGGTCGTCCAGCCACCCAAACTGATCCCCCTTTGTGCCCCTCACTCGAACGGCAGGTCCCACCCAAGCCAACAGAGTAAGGGTTCTCATGATGCTCTCTTGGCAGGATCGGGTGCTAATTTAGCAGGCCCAAGAGGTTCAGACAGTTGGGATCCACAGCTGAAATGTGATCTGATCCCAACCAGATCCTCCAACCTGGCCAGGCTAAATAGCTCCCTGCAGAAGGACGTGAAGGATAAAACGGAGGTAGCAGGTGATCACCCAGCAGTCCCCCCGATGGATCACTGTGAATAGACTCACAGTGTAATGCCCCATCATGATGAGTACAGGAGGGGTTGGGTTTTGGTTTAGCAAAAGCTTATTGATTAATTGGTTTTCTAAAGCCAAGTCTGGGATAGTAGGAATCTAGGTTGGGGCGAAGGAGAAGGAACAGGATTCTTGTCAATGTCAATCTCTCAGCAGCTCACAAGGCCCATGCATAGATGCACTGGGAGGGGATGGAATGACAGAACCAGCCACCAGCCTTGATGGCAGCTGCCAAGGAAATCTATTCAGTTTTCATCTCCAGCCTGTGCATGGGTCAGCGTGCAGAGATGGGAGCCAGGGCCCAGCTGAATGGAGCCCAGCCCTCTGTTGCTGCTGCTTGTCACATGGAATGACCAGAACTGCTCTGGTTCTGCCCCACCGCATTGTGACATGATTGTCTCTTGCTCGCTGGTCTCCCCAGCCCTTCACGGGGGTTGAATGCACCGGTGACGTAAACTGGCAGCACGGCAGAATCCTTGGGTGGGGGGTTTGAGTCACCGCTGTGCTGGCTTCCCCTGTGGAGTCATGACCATGGTGTGATTGTTCAATATCTTCATTAATGATCTGGAGGATGGCGTGGACTGCACTCTCAGCAAATTTGCAGATGACACTAAACTGGGAGGAGTGGTAGATACGCTGGAGGGTAGGGATAGGATACAGAGGGACCTAGACAAATTAGAGGATTGGGCCAAAAGAAACCTGATGAGGTTCAACAAGGACAAGTGCAGAGTCCTGCACTTAGGACGGAAGAATCCCATGCACTGTTACAGACTAGGGACCGAGTGGCTAGGCAGCAGTTCTGCAGAAAAGGACCTAGGGGTTACGGTGGACGAGAAGCTGGATATGAGTCAACAGTGTGCCCTTGTTGCCAAGAAGGCTAACGGCATTTTGGGCTGTATAAGTAGGGGCATTGCCAGCAGATCGAGGGACGTGATCGTTCCCCTCTATTCGACATTGGTGAGGCCTCACCTGGAGTACTGTGTCCAGTTTTGGGCCCCACACTACAAGAAGGATGTGGAAAAATTGGAAAGAGTCCAGCGGAGGGCAACAAAAATGATTAGGGGGCTGGAGCACATGAGTTATGAGGAGAGGCTGAGGGAACTGGGATTGTTTAGTCTGCAGAAGAGAAGAATGAGGGGGGATTTGATAGCTGCTTTCAACTACCTGAAAGGGGGTTCCAAAGAGGATGGATCTAGACTGTTCTCAGTGGTACCAGATGACAGAACAAGGAGTAATGGTCTCAAGTTGCAGTGGGGGAGGTTTAGATTGGATATTAGGAAAAACTTTTTCACTAGGAGGGTGGTGAAGCACTGGAATGGGTTACCTAGGGAGGTGGTGGAATCTCCTTCCTTAGAGGTTTTTAAGGTCAGGCTTGACAAAGCCCTGGCTGTGATGATTTAGTTGGGATTAGGTCCTGCTTTGAGCAGGGGGTTGGACTAGATGACCTCCTGAGGTCCCTTCCAACCCTGATATTCTATGATTCTATGATTCTATGATGTATAGCATCAGTGATCCTGGCTTGTGAGCACTGATGTGAGGCACAAGTGGCATGCAGGGAAATGGCTGACACAATGGCCTGTCGTGTCTCTAGGAAAGAAGGGCCTTTGCAATGCTTTTGCTAGTGGTCTCTACCAGTAAGGACTGCCTGCCAGTTCCAGGACAATGCATTATTCACCTGCAGCCAAATCTACCTAAGGGTCTCAGGTCGGGCACTTCTGAAAGCCAATGGCCACTTCTGAAAATGTTAGCTCAAATCACTTATGGCCCAGATCTGCCACCATCTCATCCTGAGCCCCGGCTACACGTAATGGTGGCCTTCAATACTGGCTGAATGTGCTGCCCATCTGCAGATGTGTGAGGCTTTGCACATCTGGAAGCTAAGGGCCCCCATGGTCTCCTGTCTATGCCTGACTTGAAGAAGACAGTGCATGAATTGAGGGTAGTGATGCCCTTCCAGTCCAGGCTTTATCCCTGATGAAGGAAAGCTGGGACTGAAATCCCCGATACAGACTGCCCTGTAGTATCCAGCCTGATTAGTGGCACCAAACCCCCTGGTTGAATAATGCTGATATAATAATGCTGGCTGTTTCCTGAGAAGATGCCCATAGAGGTCGTCCAGCCACCCAAACTGATCCCCCTTTGTGCCCCTCACTCGAACGGCAGGTCCCACCCAAGCCAAGAGATGAGGGAGGATTTGCTGGCCTCTCTGAGACCATCACCTTCGTCAGACAGAAAACGATTACAGAGAAACCTCATCAGTCTGGATCCCTACTTCCATTCTCCCCCTGATGAAACCAATCGCTGACTTTGGAGGAGACTTCCAGGGGGGTGGATTATCCCACCCACACACTAGGGGGTTTCATGCACTGTCCTCTACAGCCTCTGGTTCTGGCCATAGGCAGAGACAGGCCACTGGTTTGGGTGGACCTTGGTTCTGATCTGGCCTGGCATTTCTTTTGACCCAAGGAGATGAAATCAGATGGGACTGGAGCTAATTTTCGGAGTGCACCAATGGGGTTATTTTGGACCTTTCTCTCTGAGTCACTTGCCATTCACACGGCTGGGGTGTGTGTGTGTGACTTCTGTAGGTGTATACAACATTGGTGCTTTATATCCCCCTGCATGAGCTACAGCCGTGCTGAGACATTCAAAATACACCTGGAGCAAGCTTCTTTAGAAAAGGAAAGAAGGAGAATCTGGGGAACTACAAACCGGTCAGCCTCACCTCAGTCCATGGAAAAAATCATGGAGCAGGTCCTCAAGGAATCCATTTTGAAGCACTTGGAGGAGACAAAGGTGATCAGGAACAGTCAACATGGATTCATCAAGGGCAAGTCATGCCTGACCAACCTGATTGCCTTCTATGATGAGATAACTGGCTCTGTGGATATGGGGAAAGCAGTAGACATGATATATCTTGACTTTAGCAAAGATTTTAAAACAGTCTCCCACAGTATTCTTGCCAGCAAGTTAAAGAAGTATGGATTGGATGAATGGACTATAAGGTGGATAGAAAGCTGGCTAGATCTTCGGCCTCAACAGATAGTGATCAATAGCTCGATATCTAGTTGGCCGCCGGTATCAAGTGGAGTGCCCCAAAGTTCGGTCCTGGGGCCGGTTTTGTTCAACATCTTCTTTAATGATCTGGATGATGGGATGGATTGCACCCTCAACAAGTTAACGGATGACACTAAGCTGGAGGGTAGGGATAGGGTCCAGATGGACCTAGACAAATTGGAGAATTGGGCCAAAAGAAATCTGATGAGGTTCAACAAGGACAAGTGAAGAGTACTGCGCTTAGGATGGAAAAATCTCATGCACTGCTACCGGCTGGCTAAGTGGCAGTTCTGCAGAAAAGGACCTGGGGATTACAGTGGACGAGAAGCTGGATATGAGTCAGCAGTGTGCTCTTGTTGCCAAGAAGGCAAATGGCATATTGGGTTGCATTAGTAAGAGAATTGCCAGCAGATTGAGGGAAGTGATTATTCCCCTCTATTCGGCACTGGTGAGGCCACATCTGGAGTATTGCATCCAGTTTTGGCCCCCCACTACAGAAAGGATATGGACAAATTGGAGAGAGTCCAGTGGAGGGCAACGAAAATGATGAGGGCACCATGAGTAACCATGACTTATGAGGAGAGGCTGAGAGAACTGGGCTTATTTAGTCTGCAGAAGGGAAGAGTGAGGGGGGATTTGATAGCAGCCTTCAACCACCTGAAGGGGGGCTCCAAAGAGGTGTTCTCAGTGGCTGTTCTCAGTGGTGGCAGATGACAGAACAAGGAGCAATGGTCTCAAGGCGCAGGGATGTGTGTGTCTAGATTGGATATTAGGAAAAACTATTTCACTAGGAGGGTGGTGAAGCACTGGAATGGGTTACCTGGGGAGATGGTGGAATCTCCATCCTTAGAGGTTTTTAAGGCCCGGTTTGTCAAAGCCCTGGCTGGGATGATTTGGTTGGGGTTGGCCCTGCTTTGAGCAGGGGGTTGGACTAGATGACCTCTTGAGGTCTCTTCCAACCATAATCTTCTATGATTCTCCAGAGGAGCGCAGAGCTCACAACCCTGGAAGCACCCATGGGGTGGTTTGCCCCTAGGCCACTGGGTCAAGTCTGGCTCACGTCAGATTGAGTGAAAGTTCCTGCTGCATGATGCTGATATCAAAATGGGTGGCGTGATCCCAGCTCCTAGTGGGTGGATGTCCAGGCCCCCGACCCTCAGATTGCCTGTTATTATCGTTCGTGGGCTCCAAGGCCAGACGGGACCATGGTGATCATCTAGTCTGACCTCCTGTGTAGCACAGCCCCTCAAATCTCCCCCAGATAGCCCTGTATTGAGCCCAAAGAGCTTTGTTAGACCATATCCTTTCAGTCTGAGAAACACTAAACTGTTGTGTGCCACAGGCCAAGAACAGGAGAGACTAAGGTGTTCCCGAGTCCCTGCAAAGGCGAGATTAGGTGAGACATGCCCGGATGATCCCCGCAGGTGAGCCACGCTGCAGAGGAAGGTGAACACCTCCTCCGCCCCCCCGCAAGGTCCCTGCTAAGCCTTGTCCAGGCTGGTGAGTCTGAGCCCTTTACTTTAAATCAGAACACAAAACTGTGCAATTCGCAAGATGAAGAACAAGCTGCAGTAACCAGGGATTTCCTCTTCCCTGAGCACCTCTCCCGTTCCCCAGAGTTTTTCTAGCTGGATGCTGCTCCAGCACTTGAGCATCATGTTGACTGTGTTCAGGTGCAGTCCATTGCATGCCAAACTCTTCCTCCATGACCATCCTTGCTTAGGGCTTGGCTACACTGGCAGATGTACAGCGCTGTGAGTTAAACCTGCCTTCGTACAGCTGAATAGGGAGAGCGCTGCAGTCTGTCCACACTGACAGCTGACAGCGCACTGTCGTGGCCACATTGGCGGCACTTGCAGCGGCATTGGGAGCAGCGCACTATGGACAGCTATCCCACAGAGCACCTCTTCCCATTTTCGCGCCACTTTGGCGCGGTGGCTTGTGGGAAGGGGGCGGTGGGCGCGGGGCATTCTGGGTCCTGTCCCAACGCCCCGTGATGCATCGCTTCACATCCCAGCTATCCCTGTGTTTCCGTCCACATTTGGCGCCATCTTTTAACGGCTTTTGTGCAGCGCGATCTGTGTGCTCCGTTTCGGTCTGCGGGAAATGGAGCCCGAACTGCTGAGGAGTATGCTGACGAGTCTCGCCTTCACGTCACGTTTAGCAGTCGAGCTGTTCCTTAAGATCCAAAGTGACAGTGAGGAGTCCGACGAGGATTCCGACGAGGATAGCGAGTCACGTAACGCGTACGACACGAAATTGCTTGTCTCATTCACGGACATGCTCAGCACCGTGGAACGCCGCTTCTGGGCTCGGGAAACAAGCACTGAGTGGTGGGATCACATCGTCCTGCAAGTCTGGGATGACGAGCAGTGGCTGCAGAACTTTCGGATGAGAAAAGCCACTTTCATGGGACTGTGTGAGGAGCTCGCCCCCACCCTGCGGCGCAAGGACACGAGATTGAGAGCCGCCATGCCGGTGGAGAAGCGGGTGGCTATTGCAATCTGGAAGCTGGCAACTCCAGACAGCTACCGATCGGTCGCGAACCAGTTTGGAGTGGGAAAGTCGACCGTTGGAATCGTGCTGATGCAAGTTTGCAGGGCCATTAATAAAATCCTGCTCAGAAGAACCGTGACTCCGGGTAACGTGCAGGACATTGTGGATGGCTTTGCACAAATGGGTTTCCCTAACTGTGGAGGGGCAATAGATGGGACGCATATTCCTATTCTGGCCCCGGAGCACCTAGCCTCCGAGTACGTTAATCGGAAGGGGTATTTCTCTATGGTACTCCAGGCGGTAGTGGATCACCGTGGGCGTTTCATTGACATTAATACAGGGTGGCCCGGAAAGGTGCATGATGCACGCATCTTTCGGAACACTGGCGTGTTCAGGAAGCTGGAGGCCGGGACTTTTTTCCCCGATAGGAAGATCACAGTAGGGGAAGTCGAAATGCCCATTGTGATCCTTGGAGACCCCGCTTACCCGCTAATGCCGTGGCTCATGAAACCCTACACAGGGTGCCTTGACAGTAGCAAGGAACGGTTCAACTACAGGCTGAGCCGGTGCCGAATGACTGTGGAGTGTGCTTTTGGCCGTTTAAAGGGCCGCTGGCGATCTCTGTATGGGAAGCTGGACTTGGCAGAAAACAGCATCCCCGCGGTTATATCCGCGTGCTGTACCCTCCATAATATTTGTGAAGGGAGGGGTGAAATATTCAGGCAGGCATGGACCTCCGATGTTCAACACCTGGAGGCTGAATTTGCACAGCCAGAGAGCAGGGCTACTAGACGGGACCAGCACGGGGCTGCTAGGATTAGGGATGCCTTGAGGGAGCAATTTGAGGCTGAAAGCCAGCAGTAATGTCTGGTGCCCTGTGGTTACAATGTTGGTAGGAATCTGTGTTTGCTTCACTGATTTGCAGTGCCTGGTTCCTGGCCTAATGGATCTTTTACTTTATGCAATAATAAAGAATGTTTTCAAAACCAAAATATCCATTTATTGAAAAGAAAATAAATTTATTGAAAGAAACAACTGTTTGGGAATCAAGAAAGGGCAATGGGGTGGGGTGGGGTTGGGATGGGGAATGGTACAATCAGAGATCTGCGTATGTCCTGTCTCCACTGCTTTGCATTGAGTGCTGCACTTCATGATGTCTATACTGCATGGTGATGGGGGTTGAGTGCAGGGGGTAAGGCTCGTAGTTTTCAGAGCTGGGTGGTGAAGATACCGGTGTTGGAGGCAGCAGTTGGCGGTAAGAACCCGCACGTTGGGGAAAGTGGGTTGGAGGGGACATGGGGGCACAAGGTAACGAGTTTTGGGGCAAGGGCTGCATGGGGGTGCGGGCGCGGTAGTGCTCCGCCTGCATGGCTACGAGCTCCTGGATAGAGTCTGCTTGGCGCTCCATGATGGTTATCAGCCTATCCGTGCTTTGCTGCCGGTGCTGCGTGGCCTGCCGCCGGTGCGATGAGTTTTCCTGGCGGATCCTGCTTTCTGTCTCCCTCCACTCCTGCGCTCTCTCCCTCCACTCCTGGGCTTTTTGATTTTCTTTAACAGACTGCTGCATGACTTGGTGCAGCATGTCTTCCTTGCTTTTCCGCGGTCTCCTCCGGAGTCTTTGCAGTCTTTGAGCAGGTGTAAACACGGACGGCTGAGGTCTCAAGGTTGCATCTGCAAAGGCAAAATGCAACACTTAACAGAGGCAGCATTGTTTAAACCAGACAGAGTAATCATTCCCCCGCACTTGAGGAGGGCACACACAGTGTACACAATAGCATAATTTTCCTGTCCCAAAGAGAGCGGACATAACCCACGGGAGCCCCAAAATGGTGAGTAAGGGGGACTGATTGTTTCTGGGCTGTACTGTCTTCTGGGTTTCTGTGCCTTGGGGAGAGCCAACAGCTGCAGGGGGCACCTACACTGAACACTGTCCCAAAATTTTCCACAGGAGTTCGTCCTGGAAGATATCTCACTGCTGAGGGTGACCTGGGAAGCAAGGGAGGGTCTTCTATTGCAATGCGGCTTCCGCCCTGGCCCATATGCAGCTTCACTGTGTGCAGCAATGGTCCCCCCGCCCCTCGCGGCACAGTGGCGCGGACACGTTAGCCTGACTGGGACAAGGACCACGGTGGCTCTCCCAAGAAACCTGCGCAAGCGCATTGCCCACATTCTGGATGAGACTTTCGAAGAGATTACCGCGGCCGATTACCGCGAAGTGATAGACCACATCAATGCGCTATTCCACATCTAGGCATGCATGCAGCCCTAACCCTCCTCTCCCGAAAATCTTCCTTCCCAAAAAATAAAGCGCTTACCGGGAACACGCTCTTCAGTTTGTCCTCCACCAGTTTGTCCTCCACCAAGTACCGGCTGCTGCGACTGGCTAGCTTCCTCCGGGCTCGAGAAGAGCTCCTGGCTGCATGGACCCAGGTAGTCCGGGGTGTCTCCAACCGCCCCAGCACCCTGACTCCCGGTTTCCTCCTCGTCCTCCTCCTCCACCACCCGCTCTGAAGTGTCCATGGTGGTGCTCGGCATGGAGGAGGGGTCACCCCCAAGTATCTCATCCAGCTCTTTATAGAATCTGCAGGTCGTGGGGGGAGCACCCGAGCGGCTGTTTGCCTCGCGGGCTTTGCGGTAGGCATTCCGCAGCTCCTTCACCTTAATCCTGCACTGCAGAGCGTCCCGGTCATGGCCCCTTTCAATCATGGCCCTTGATATCTGCCCGTAGGTATCGTAATTCCTACGGCTGGAGCGCAGCTGGGACTGGACAGCTTCCTCCCCCCAAACACTGATGAGGTCCAGCAACTCGCCATTGCTCCATGCTGGGGCTCGCCTGGCGCGTGGAGGCATGGTCACCTGGAAAGATTCGCTGATAGCACTCCACACCTGGCTGGCTGAGCAAACAGGAAGGGGATTTTTAAAATTCCCGGGGAATTTAAAGGGTGGGTCTGACGGTTGGTCACCTGAGGCCAGGGCAGTAGAGTTCGAACTGATGACCAGAGTGGCTAGAACAGGCATTGTGGGATACTGCCGAATACTTCTGGAGGCCAATCAGTGCGCATTGGGCGGCTACACTGGCGCCGCAGCGCTGCAGCAGCAGCGCAATTCTCCTTATTCCTCTGGCGGAGGAGGAGTACAAGCAGCGCTGTATCTCCGGAGATACAGCGCTGTACGTGCCTTGCCAGTGTGGACGGGTAGTGAGTTACAGCGCTGTGCGCGGCTTTAGTGCGCTGTAACTTGCCAGTGTAGCCAAGCCCTTAGATTTCAAAAGGAAGGGATTGCTTGTTGTGTAAAGAGACTCCCCTGTGGTGGGCCATGTGTCTGGGCAAGGCCGGGCACAGCGATGGAATGGCTGGCCCCCCTTTAGGTGTCTGGATCCTTTGGAAAGAGATTTTGGAGGTTTATTCTTGGCTGAACGGTGTCCCTAGCACAGCAGGCGACATATCCCTATGTGATGTGACGAGACGAGATCTGGAGCACTCGCCAGCTGGACTGGGAATTGAATTTCAGGGCCTACCACTGGCACATGAAAATGACTCAGGATTTAATCCCAGGCTCTTTGTGCAGCATGACAGAGGGAATCCCAGGACATCTCACTCAGCAATGGGAAGCTGAAAGAGGCAGTTACAAGAGACGTTCCCAGTGGCGTTCTGTGTCTCACAGGTCTAAGTCTCTGCCAGTGGAGGTGACACTAAGGATTCGGAAGCCGGTTCCTGGAACATGTTGAGGGCAGAAGAAGCATAGCTAACTTTTGCCCCCACTTTCATCAGTCAGGATTGGGGGACTAATAGCACTAACATCCATAATTCACAGCTTCAGCTCCTATAGTGACCCTCAGCTGGCAGTTATACATGTCCCTTTGATGCAGGTAAGTGCAGTATTGTTATCCCCACTTCACAGATGAGGAAACTGAGGCACATGGAGGGGGACATGCCTGAGGTCACTCAGAGAGTCCACTAGGGGGCCTACCACCACTCCCACCTTCTCACCAGTCACCTACACTTCCTCTTTGCAAAAAAACCAACCAACCACTGCCCTGTTCTCATGGTCTTTCTTGACCATCTGGAAGCAACTTAGTTGACCCAGCTGGTCCGTAGTGTTGGGAATAGCTCCAGCAAAGCCACTGGACACTTACCTCGACCAAACCTGACCTCTGAACCCCAGGGCTAGCAAATGGGGCCATGGTTTTCTAGCTTTAGTTTACAAACCTCAGTAGATGTTTTAATCAGTGCCTTGTACAACCTTGAAATAATAATAGATGATTGTGTTGCCAACGTCACTGACTCCAGCATTCATTAGCAGCTCCCCTTGGAGAAGGAGTGGAATGAACCTGGGGACTGATGGTAGATGCACAGAAATCATGGGCATCATGGAGATGGGGGGCTTCAAAGGGGAGAGTGCAATCCGGGCTGGTCCATCAGAGGAGATATCAAGGGATAGTTGCAGGGGCCGGGGCTGCTCCAGCACTGAGGTGATTAATATGGCTGGAACCAGCCTGTAGCGGTGTGGAATTCACCACTGCGGCGCCTCCTGCTGGTCGTTGGGAATTAGCTCTTGTCCAGCCTCCAGAGCGCCCTCTGCAGGCCGGTGTCCCGCTGCCGCTGGCCCCCCGTGTCCCTCCCAGGACCCGGTGCCCCATTATCTGGGGTGCTGCCCCCTGGCAATGCCCCCAGTCTCAGGGTCTCCCCACCCAGGGGAACCCCCAACCCTCTATCCCCACCTTGCCTCAGTCATGGGCTACTGCCAGTCACCATCTAGTCCCCGCTCACTGGGGCAGACTGCAATGTAAAAACCACTCATCATAGGCAAGGGGTTTTTTGGACCTGTTGCCTCTGCCTACTCGTGGGCTGCCCCCTGCAACCCCAGTACCTAATTGGCCTTCTGCTGGGCCGCAGCCTGGGGCTTTCCAGGCTGGAGCCTCCCCAGCTCTTCTGCCTTTCCCCAGCCCTGCTCTACTCAGGTACTCTGCTCAGGTCCCTGCAGCCAGGTCCATCTCCCTCTACAGCTAAAGAGAGACTGCTTGTGCTTCTGGCCCACTGCCCTTTTATAAGGGCCAGCTGGGCCCTGATTGCACTGGCTACAGCTGTGGCTGCTTTCCCCATCAGCCCAGCTTTTCTCTGCCACAGCCCTCTCCCGGGCTGCTTTAAGCCCTTCCAGGCAGGAGCGGGGTGACCACCCCGCTACACAGCCCCATTTGGAACCCTGCCAGGGGAATCATGTCTCATAGCGGGGGCATTTTTGGGAGCTAGGGCTAAGTCTCTGATTGTTTGTCAGTATGTCCCGGAAGCTGGAAGGAACAGGCGAGTGACAGTGCTGCCTTAGGACAAGGAGACTGAGGCTGCCGAGGACGAATGTTCCTCTTGCTACAGCCCTAGCATCTGGTGGAGCAAGCAGGGGCGGCTCCAGGCACCAGCACAGCAAGCGCGTGCCTGGGGCGGCAAGCCGCGGGGGTCGGCCTGCTGGTCGCCGTGAGGGTGGAAGTCAGGCTGCCTTCGGCGGCATGCCTGCGGGAGGTCCGCCGGTCCCGCGGCTTTGGCAGCAATTCGGCAGTGGGTACACCGAAGGCGCGGGACCGGCGGACCTCCCGCAGGCATGCCGCTGAATCCGCGTTACCAGCGGATCTGCCGCAGGCACGCCACCGAAGGCTGCCTGACTGCCATGCTTGGGGTGGCAAAATGCATAGAGCCGCCCCTGGGAGTAAGGGAGGCACGGTTCAGTGCCTTAGAACCCATGTGCTATGGTGACCAGCACTTTATAAGTGCCGGAGGATGCTTGAGGGAGGCAGCAATACTGGATGGGAAGGTACGGTAGGCAGGCGGGCAGAAAGATGGAGGGAAGGAGACTAGATAGAGGAATGGAGAGCAATAGGAAGGAAGCCCGACTGGATTGATACAGTAGATAGAATGATAGAACAATGGAGGGAGGGCGCAAAAGAGGACGATTCAATGGGTAGATATTGTAGATGAGATAATAGATGGAGGGAGAGAGGGAGGATGAGACAAGGTGTGAGAGACCTGCTTGAGTTCACACTGAGAACAGCCTCAGACCCAAGAGGCTGGTGTGCTGGCCAACCCAGCCTAGAGGTGGTTGCTGTCCCCTCAACTGGCTTCCCCTTACCCCAGCTGATGGCCCACGTATCACAGCTTCTCCCCCCATTATCCCAGTTCTGATGTCTGTAGCCCACAAGGCAAACCTGGATGTTGCCTAGTTGCTGTAGCAACATGATGCATCTTTCCGTTACCCTGGTGACTGGTGGTCCTTTTTGAAATTCAGGAAAGGTAATTTTTCCTCTCTTCACTCTGATTTTGCTATCGCTTGGCTTGCTGCTCCCGAGGGACACAGCGGCCTCTCCGACTCTGCCTTTGGCAAGGTGGGATCTCAGAGATAACGAGGCTCTGCAGCACGGGGCGGGGAGGCAGCATGGCTGTGGCTGATAGGAGCGTGCGGCAGGGGATAGAGAGAGACCCATTCGAAGGACACCCTGTCAGTGCAGCCAACCGGAGAGGGACACACAAGGGTGCCCTGTTGAACAGGCAACAGAGGAGAAACACCTATGATGCAGAATTACTCCCCACCCTCCCACACACACACTGTCCCCAGCCACCAACTATTCGGCACAACAGGGAACAGCCCTGTGAAAGGAACAGATCTGTGCCATAAAAACAGAGCCAGTGCTCCATAAGGAAGAGAATTTCCTAACCTGCAGCCTGGTGCGGCCTTGTGTGTTCAGAGTTCTTGGGTAAGTGCTCAGATACCAGGGTGATGGGCAGAGACGAATTAGAGAATCTACCTGGTAAAATCCAGTTTACTTCAATGGGAATTCTGGGTACTCAGCACCTTAGCTAGCTAGATAAGAGTTATGGTGCCAGGGGTGGGGGGGTCTGAATAGATAGCTATGGATTGTGGGGTGTTGATTGATAGATATGAATTATGCTGATAGGGTGGATGAGGGATGGATCGGTACATGAAAATTCCCTGGCATGACTGATGTCACCGAGTGAGATGGATGATGGGTAGACATATCAGAGACAGACATGAGGGCAGCCTGATACTTCAGGGAACGAATCATACTCGAGGTTCAGGTGAGTCATTCAGCTGCAGGTGTCTGTAGTTAATTGAAGTCAGTGCTTGGCACAGATGGGTCTAATCACAACCCCAGACCTTGGTGAGGTGTGGATCCAGTGGTGACACTGCAGCTCTGGCCCAGGGTGAGTGGAGATGGAGTTAATCCCCATAAACAGCTCAGATTTTTCTGAGTGCTGATATCTGGTCCAAATTAGGCCAGCCGGCATGGGGTTCTGAGTGCTGCCTTCCTTTCATTCTCCGTCCTTTCCCGTGAGAGCCACAATCCATTCTGGCCCCTGGGTCCTCCACTGACCACCACAATGGAGAGGATGGTTTAGTGCACTAGGCATTGGGTGTGAGCATTAAGGGACTGCCTGGGACCACCAGCTCCCATCCCAGCGGGGTGGACTTACCCTATCAGCACAGAGAAGTGACGTTTGAGGTGGGAGAGAAGACCTTAAAAAGCAAGGCTTTGTTACCCAGAGCCACAAAGGATGAAATCAATTGGGTGCTAGGAGTCTAAAGACCTTTAAGTTTTGCGCTTAAAGCAGGGATTCATCCTTTTCATTTGGTATGAAGAATACCTGTGTATCCTCCCCAGCCATATAGCACTTATGCTTTGGACAAAGAGTGAATTTTCTGAGAATTTGCCAGTAAATCTGTTCAGTACTTTATGACTTAAAATGATCTAAAACTTTAAAGAAATGCAGCATCTATCTCAGGTTTCTCTTTGTCCTGAATTATCTTAATGATAGACTAACACAGACTCTTCAAACTTGCCACCTGGATAAGGCTAATTGAAACTTTGTGTGTAGGCTACATTGGAAGAAATTAAGTTGTAATTAAAGTAAGTTATTAATGATTGAGGGCATTGTGACATCAGAGGTAGCTCAACCATTCACCACTCTTCCTGTGCATCTAATTTGTATGCAACAATTCTATTGGTTGTAACGACTCAATGTTATGAAAACAACGAGGAGTCTGGTGGCACCTTAAAGACTAACAGATTTATTTGGGCATACCCATGAAAGCTTATGTCCAAATAAATCTGTTAGACTTTAAGGTGCCACTGGACTCCTCATTGTTTTTGTGGATACAGACTAACATGGCTACCTCTCCTTAAAGGTTCGGTGGCTGCTACCAGCTTTGACATCAGTGCGTGAAAGGCTCGCTGGGGCACTGCCAGAGGCGGTGCTGCCAGGAGAACTGAGGCTGCAATGCAGCGGGGCCTGGTAATGCACAGAGATGTTGGGACTCCAGGACTGATCTCTCCCTGCCCCCTCCTTCAATAGAACTGGTCTCACTAGCACAGCCCTCTGGGCCATTCCAAAAGGAGGTCAGCTACAGCCGTTCACTGAAAACACCAGGGAGTAGCTGGGGGGGAGGGATAGCTCAGTGGTTTGAGCATTGGCCTGCTAAACCCAGGGTTGTGAATTCAATCCTTGAGGGGGCCACTTAGGGATCTGGGGCAAAAATTGGTCCTGCTAGTGAAGGCAGGGGGCTGGACTCAATGACCTTTCGAGGTCCCTTCCAGTTCTAGGAGATTGGTATATGTCCTATTATTTATTATTATTATTATGAGTATCTGGGGATGGTGAAGGGGGGTATCAGCAGGTTGTAGCTAGATGGGGAGGTAGGAGAATAGCTCGGTAGGTCTGCAGGCTTAATGACATGGTCCTGAAGCAATGACAGGTTGTGGGCACAGAAATGCATGTATGGAGAGTGCTGTAAGTCACCCAGCACTGACTGGCCACCGCCTACCCTGATTGATAGCCAGGCCACCTGTTGACACAGGACACCTGAAGCACATTGGCCCAGCATGAGGGCAAGCCAAGTGGCCCGTGCTCAAAGCAGCACCAGGGGCTGTCTGTGTGTGACCGGGGTGAGGGGGAGACCCCTCCAGCCCTGCGTGCTGTGGTATCGAATGACCCAGGGAAGGATCCGCAGGGAGGGGGGCATTGTGTTAGCTGGTGATGACAGAGTTACAGAGTCCAGGAGCCCATCTTGGGTCAGAGGAGAAACCACAAGACTAATATTAGGGTTTAGAGAGCAGCGTTCCCGCTGGGGTCAGGAAAACAGCCCAAGCTGCAGGGTTAGAAGTCCAGGACTCTCTTTAAGGGGGAAGAAGAACGGCCTGTGTTGGCAACACAAAGCTTTTTGTTTTACCAGTGACCCACTCTGCTCTCTGGAGCAGCCACTGCCAGACTGGGCCCAGCATCATTAACTGAGGCCACAATATGCATTTCTGTTCTGCAGGGTTAGAGGCCAGATCTCATGCCTGGCAGAAAGCTGTGCAGATGGGCTGGGCAGGGGGGCAGGGACCAGGGCAGCTATATGGAGAGGTGTCATGGGGGGGACGGGACGAAACAAAACAGTACAGATGTGTGGACAGGCAGGCTGGGCGGGGGAGACACCAGTAGATCTGTTCCAACAGGGATTCATACAGTTTGGCAGTCAGGAGGCATCAGCACATGCAGCTGAGGGGGTGCAGGGCTGTTGCTGGAGTGGTCAATTTCCAATGAGCTGTAACCCCAGATCCCGCTCGCTAGTGCAGGGGGCTCTGTCCTGGTGCCCTAGCTGAATTTCTGCTCTTCTCTTCTTCCTTCCTCCAGCGGATTCAATTGGATACAGAATTTTACTTCACTTCCTGTCCCAAACCGCCGTCCATGCGTGTGTGTGCGTGTGTGTGTGTGTACCAGATCCTCCAAAAGGAACAGTGAGTCCCCAGGATAAATGGTTGGCATCTCGGGGCAGCACAGAACCTGCCATTTGCCTCTAATCTCATGGCACCAAGACCTAGATGCCACCCCAGCACCAGAGATTAATGGATGCTTCAACCTCAGCTGTAAAAAAGGAGTGCCGGTGTTACCATGCACGTTCTGCAGCCTAGAGCCCTGCCTGTGCTCAGAGGGGTGCATGACTGTCACGGGAGCTGCAGGACGCAAAACAGATGTCCTGGGAGTGTAGCCTGTTCCTGGGACTTCTGTTGTTTATTTTAGGGCACTAATGAGCTTAATTATAAAGCTATCTGCTATAAGGTGAGTGACTCATCAGCACAGCAATGCCAATATAAGGATCCCACTCCTAAGAGCTTGTGTAATCTAGGGGGTTAATAAACTAGCCTTTTATCTCCAGAGGCCAGGGTTCAAATCCTGCCCTGTGGCACCCATGAAATGACTTTACTGGAATCCTTTTAAGAATGGCCATACTGGGTCATAATGGCCCATCTAGCCCAGTATCCTGCCTATGACAGTGGCCAGTGTCAGATGCTTCAGAGGGAATGAACAGAACAGGGCAATTATCAAGTGATCCATCCCCTGGCGTCCAGCCCTAGCTTCTAGCAGTCAGAGGTTTAGGGACAACCGGAGCATGGGGTTGTACCCCTGACCCTCTTGGTTAACAGCCATTGATGGACCTATCCTTCAGGAACTTAACTAGTTCTTTTTTGATCCCAGTTATACTTTTGGCCTTCACAGCATCCCCTGGTAATGAGTTCCACAGGTTATTTCTTATGCACATATCTATATCAAACAGCCACTTGATTCAACATGACAGATCATCAGAGCCAGTTGGAAAAGGGTGAGCATTTTCTGTGGAAAATCTGAAAAGAGAAAATTTATGTCATTTTCAGATTTTGGGGGGGAGTTTGGGGGAGGGGTGCTGGTTTTTTGTCAGGAAAAAAATGGAAAATTTCAAACGAAAACAATTTTTGTCTAAGGAAAAAAAAATTAAACGGAAAAATGTTGAGGAGTTCTGCTGATCGTCTTTCTGACTGAGAGGCCAGGAGCTGGGACGGCAGAGGTGCTGAGAGTCAGGGCTAAGCTGCTTTGGCAGAGCTGTGTGGGTGGAGACCAGCAATGGTCAGAAGTCAGAGCTGGCGGGGGGGTAGCATGGGAACAGCTCGGGTGCTGCGGGTCAGGGAGGAGGTGTGTTGTTGAAGCTGCAAGGGTGAATCTTGCACAAAGGGCTCATGTTAATAAGCGCCACATTAGCCAGCAAATTAAGAGAAGATGAAGGCCATTTCCCTGGCTCCCAGCGAGACAGACAGGGTAATTACACCAGACACAACAATGGCTCTTGTCACCTAGGCGAATTAGGCTGAAGCAGCTGGTGCGGGAGGGGTGGTGGCTGGCATCGGACAAGCTCAGTAGCTGGCTGTGGACATACAGACATGTTTAGGAAATGGAGTGTGGGCTGGGATGTAGGAGTGGATGAGAGTGGAATCGTCACACGTGAAGCTGGCTGGCTGGGCAACCTCCCAAACCTTCTGGTCAGGGCTTCCTGTGCTGATCTCCTGGGACAGAGCTGGCAGGGATATCAGGTCCTCTCCACCTCAGGCTTATGCCAGGACCAGGAGAGATGGGGTTGAGAGCCCCAGGAGCTTGTGTGAGATTCTGATGTGCATCCCCACAGCCTCTGGAGGATGGCGTGGACTGCACTCTCAGCAAGTTTGCAGACAACACTAAACTGGGAGGAGTGGTAGATACACTGGAGGGTAGGGATAGGATACAGAGGGACCTAGACAAATTAGAGGATTGGGCCAAAAGAAACCTGATGAGGTTCAACAAGGACAAGTGCAGAGTCCTGCACTTAGGACGGAAGAATCCTGTGCACTGTTACAGACTAGGGACCGAATGGCTAGAAAGCAGTTCTGCAGAAAAGGACCTAGGGGTTACAGTGCACGAGAAGCTGGATATGAGTCAACAGTGTGCCCTTGTTGCCAAGAAGGCTAACGGCATTTTGGGCTGTATAAGTAGGGGCATTGCCAGCAGATCGAGGGACGTGATCGTTCCCCTCTATTCGACATTGGTGAGGCCTCATCTGGAGTACTGTGTCCAGTTTTGGGCCCCACACTACAAGAAGGATGTGGAAAAATTGGAAAGAGTCCAGCGGAGGGCAACAAAAATGATTAGGGGGCTGGAGCACATGACTTATGAGGAGAGGCTGAGGGAACTGGGATTGTTTAGTCTGCAGAAGAGAAGAATGAGGGGGGATTTGATAGCTGCTTTCAACTACCTGAAAGGGGGTTCCAAAGAGGATGGATCTAGACTGTTCTCAGTGGTACCAGATGACAGAACAAGGAGTAATGGTCTCAAGTTGCAGTGGGGGAGGTTTAGATTGGATATTAGGAAAAACTTTTTCACTAGGAGGGTGGTGAAGCACTGGAATGGGTTACCTAGGGAGGTGGTGGACTCTCCTTCCTTGGAAGTTTTTAAGGTCAGGCTTGACAAAGCCCTGGCTGGGATGATTTAGTTGGGGATTGGTCCTGCTTTGAGCAGGGGGTTGGACTAGATGACCTCCTGAGGTCCCTTCCAACCCTGATATTCTATGATTCTATGATTCTCTTCAATTCACTTTGGGGAAACATTGGTGTCACAAGCAACACAAGTGTCAGCAAGGGGTGAGAGAGATAATGGTCCCTCAGCAATCTGCCAGAAGCAGGTGAGATCCACACACTGCTCTTGGTATTTGTTCCCCTGGGTCCATTTGTAAGCAGTGTCTATTCCTATCACCCTGGAGACAGGACAGTGGTGCTCACCTGCTTAGGAACTGTGTGGGTATCTCCATTTCTGGCTTTCTTATGCTGCCACGTGCCCTGAGTCGTCGACAGAGACCCTTTCTCCTGGGGCAGCTTGGGCACTGGCGTGGAGCTAGAGCCACCCCCAGCTCTGTAGCATGAGGCAGAGACAGGGATCTGGTGAGCCAGAGAAAGATGGAGTCCTGGATGCACAGAGAGAGGTGGACCCTGAACTGGCTTTTGGAGCCCACCTGGAATGGACTCTGGTTTTCAGGAGTCTGCGGGGCGAGATTTGATCTGTCGAAGGCCCCCCAGATGCCATCCAGTTTGAAACACCAGCTGGCTGTGGCTAATGAGGCGGTCCTGGGCTGGGAGGCTGTTCCGTGCTAGGTTATTGCGCCTTGCAGAGCGGAGTGCTTTCCCCAAGTGCAGCGACTCTCAGAATGGGGTGCATGGATTATCCAGAGTAACTTACTCTGTGGAGCTACTGCTGCTGCAGCATCCATCCGTCTTCAAAACACGGGTGCTTCCTACTACTCCAGAGGAGTTTTGACCAGCTAAACAAAAAAGCTGGCCCCTTTCTGCACCCTTCCTGGCTGCTGACCCCCAAATTAAAGAAGTTGCCAACAGAGGACAGACCTAAAGTGACAGATTGACCTATTAACATGCATTTTCCCTGGTGGGAAAAGGAACACTGTCCCTTTAAGAGCTGCCATAGTCCAAATGTAAACCTTCATCACAGCATAAGTGGCCCCTTCTGTCGGGATACCAGATGCCTGCTTGCCACACTACTCCCTTTTGCTTTACTGTCGCCCTGACCTCATGCACTTGACCTCCCTGCTGCCCCTCTTGACCCCGAAACCTCTTGAATTATTAAAAGCCTGTTATCGGCTTAGAGTCCTGGGTGCTTCCCCCATGATTCAGGTTACTGTGCCGCGCGGCTGGCCACTGCGTCTCAGGGGCTGCATTCCCCCTCCTGCTACTGCCATGGTTGCCATCTCCATACACTCACTCCATATCCAGATCATCTGGGCCTCCTTCCCCTCTCCTCTCTCAAACGGGCGGTAGCCACAGCATCACGGAATTAACAGGTCTGAGGGGCATGAACTGCCCAGCATTCACTCTGAAACCTAATGATACACAAACCACAGACAAAGAACAATGGGAAAGAGAAAGGTCATGGAATGGGTTGAGGTGACACAAGAAGAGCAACAGCAGGAATTTTGGCCTTATGTGCTAAAAGGTTGCTTAGGATATCTGATCCATCAGTGCCGGTCTGACATCCTCACTGGTTCCAGTCTGTTTAAGTAAGAGATGGATGGACCTTCTGGAAGATGCATTGGGTAGAGTCAGGCCTAGTGCTGAATGGCTCCCAAAGTCTTCAGCTGGCATGACAGCTTCTGCATACGATGCCCCATCTCAGATGCTGAACAACAGGGGCTGAGTGAATGACTGGAACAGGGTCTGATGGGAAATTCCAGGCAGCTGCCCGGATAATAGGCTCTTGTCTGGGTTTCAGGAGTAATTTGGTGCTGTCCAGGGAAGGTTTATGGTTAAACCTGGCAGCGCTTTCACATCACAGCTGGCAGATCGGCTAGACAGCTGGGGGCCCCTTTGGGGTGCAGGGCCAAAGTCCTTAGGGAAGGGCTAGTCTGAGATTTGAGAGTCTCGCTCAACTAATCTATTCAGTTCATTAGCAGTGCTGGCCAGGCCCTGACCCTACTGAACAGCCTGCATGAGTACATGGTGCTGGAAGTTAAGGGCAGGGGTGAAAGTAACTTAACGGACTTACTGGTATGCAGGGCGGCTGGGGTCCTGGGCAAGGTGGGAGGGGCGGCTCTGGGCCCCCGGAAGGAGCGGGGCCTCGGGCGGAAGGGGTGGGGCTGGGGCCAGACTCTATCAGCCAGCGCTTCAGCGCTGCCCAACCTGTGCTGCCCAGGGCTCTGGTGGCGATTTAAAGGGCCCAGGGTTTCAGCCGCTGGCACGGTAGCAGCAGTGTCGGCCAGGAGCCCCGGGCCCTTTAAAATCGCTGGGCCTCAGGGCAGCTGCCCCTTTTGCCCCCCTGCGTCATGTGCCGATATGGTAGGCTTTCTTACCGGTACGCCGTATCGGCCCGGACCGGCTTACTTTCACCTCTGGTTAAGAGCGAGGGCCCCTGGTAGCATCTGACGAGGCAAGACTAGGATCCAGGATTGTAGCCAGCAATGCTGGAGGCTGTAACTCCACACACATGGGCTGGCAGGCTTTTCTGACACCCCACCCAGTATTTATGAGGTCTAAGCACATGAGGTGAAATGGCAGAAAAATGAAGAGGTGTGATATCGGCCCCTTGGTGCTAAACCTGGGCATTCACCAGTCCTCCCTGGGAGACAGAAATGGGCCAAAGTGAGTGGGTCTTGGTGTCTCGCTTTTATGGATCCTCTCCCCCAAAGGCGTGTGTGAGAATACAGAAGAACAAGCCTTCACAGTCATAAAGTCTTTGGGCCTTTGTATTAAGAGGTACCAGATAGCACAAGTGGATTGGGAGTCCATTGATAATGATGGTGAGGAGTAGAGATAGGAGTTATGTTTTCATGTCCCCTTCAAGGTGCACCCTCTATACCTCCTTTCCTCCACCCCAGAACACTTCACAAACAATAGTGAATTGAATGTCTCCCCCCCTTGCCCCCGCAAGGTAAGTGAGTGATATTATCTCCAGGGCAGAGGGGGAAACTGAGGCACAAATGCACTTAAGTAGCTTGCCCAAAGTCACACTGCAGGTCAGAGCCAGGAATAGAACCCTGGCATCTGGATTCTCAGTCTAACCACTAGCCCACATTCCCTCTGGCCATTACAGAGTAGATCTATGACTAGGCTAGGGACATGGTTATCATACTGAGAGTGCTGTACTGCATGGGGCTAAGGTCCATGTCCTCCGCTCTGGGAGAGTAGTGAGCGGGGCCATGGGGGCGGGAGTGAAGGGGGGTTGGGATCTATTATCTGTCACTGTGTGGGTGAGGCATGATGGTCACTCCAGATCTGAAGAGATTTCATCTGGTTCCTCGCACAATAATTTGGAAGCGATTGAACAGAGCAGCATTTCTGGGGGCAGGAAATCCCTGAGAGCGTTTGTCTGGGAAGGTAGATTCCACTCCATTAAACTTTCCCATGAAACTATCTCCCACTCCCTCTGCCCCTGCAGCATAATGACCAGCCTGCCACAGTCCTTCTGCCCGGGATCTTTAATTGAGTGCACACATGCAACTCTGAATACTGAGGAGGTGAACCAGAAATGGCAGCTAATTGCCATGCAAAGTTCAGAGCGAGGGTCGCAGCTTGCCAGCCCCCCAGATTCCGTGCTAACGAGCCAGCCCTGCCATTGCGGAGAGGCCATGCCTGACTGCTTTAGTGGGTTAGTTTCCAGATCCTAATTGGTTCATTGCGAGGCCAAGGAGAGAACTCAGATAAGATGGGCTGCATGTGAGTTTCACTTAGTGGGGCCTTAGGTGTGGGGATGAGCACAGTGAGCTAAACATATCTGTAGCAGGGCAGAGGTGAACCCCATGGATGCCCTGCTAAAAAGGCTGGTTGCACCCTGCTTCCAGGCAGAGTGGCCAAGTGCAGGGGCCCAGGCACTCAGCAGGGAGCCCAGCTGCAGGCCCTAACGAGGGCGGGCTCAGAGTAATAGGCTGAGCCAATTAAAGACAGCTGGGCTGAGGCCTGGGAGGGCTATATTAGCCCTGAGAAAAGCTCAGTATGGGGCTAGCCTGGGTGGAGGCAGAAGGGCTGGATCTCTGCCTGTGTACCAATTGAGGTGAGCCTTAGGGGCCAGGAGACCCTGGGAAGGGTCCGTGGGGAGACAGCTGTTAGGGGAATTGGGGACTGTATGAAACACTGTAAATAAAGACACAAGGGTGCAAAAGCTGAGAAAGATGTTGGGACTCTTTATTTGACCAGCCTGGGTACAGGCATGAGAGGGTGGAAACCTGTGCAGACCCTGTGACAGTATCTCTTGGGTAAGCAGGGATGTGGGAGGTGCCCACTGCAGAGCAAGGTGAAGGAAAGAGGCTGTGTGTGGGTGTGGAGGTGCTGGGGGTAGGCATTAGATGGGGCAAGCGGTGTGCAGCACAGATCCTGACATCTGACCTAAGAGCAAGGAGTAATGGTCTCAAGCTGCAGTGGGGGAGGTTTAGGTTGGATATTAAGAAAAACTTTTTCACTAGGAGGGTGGTGACGCACTGGAATGGGTTACCTAGGGAGGTGGTGGAATCTCCTTCCTTAGAGGTTTTTAAGGTCAGGCTTGACAAAGCCCTGACTGGGATGATTTAGTTGGGAATTGGTCCTGCTTTGAGCAGGGGGTTGGACTAGATGACCTCCGGAGATCCCTTCCAACCCTGATATTCTATGATCTCTTCCCCCTGGAAGACATCAAGTTCCAGTGGGGGAGGGATCCCTGGTCTCCACCCCTGGGAGGCCTTGAAGATTGCAAACTCCCTTTCGTGAGTCTCTGTTGTGTGAAGCAGTGGCAGTCTTTGCCTCTGCTCCATGGGACAGAGATGGTCCTGACCTCGGCTCCAGGAGTCCCAGCAGGCCCTGCCCTCCCCGTAGGGACATACAGAAGTCTAAACAAACTTGGGCTTTCTCCCCAAGCTGTTTAGAAATACTTGTGGTACATTCTCTGCTCATCGACAACAAATTATGGGCTGGATCCTCAGCTGGCGTACGTCGGTGCAACTCCATTGACTTCAGAGGAGCTCCACTGATTTACACCAGCCAGGGATCTGACACAAAGTCTCTTAGGGGGAAGAAGACACAAGGGAAGGAATGAGATACCCACCTGCTCACCCTGGCTATAAAAGATGGGTACCGCTCCCCTCATGTCTAGAGGTAAGTGTGAGGGTGGGGAGATCTTTGTGGGGAGGGAGCCACACACTCATCTCAGAGCTAATACACTGATCTCTGCACACTATTTTCATGGGAGAAGGGGAAGGAGGGCATGGAGGATGCTTGTAGGCACAGCACTTGCCTCTAACAGTATGGTCACCGGTATGACAAAGTTCACTGCTGTACCCGAGCAGGGTGTAACCTGAACAGGCTGGAGACACCAGGGGCCAGATCCTCAGCTGGTGTCAATTGGCGCAGCTCCATTGGAGTCAGTGCTAATCAACACAGCTGATGACCGGCTGTATAGTCCCAACCGCACTAGCTATCTGCTGTAAGGCAGGCCAGTAATCAGGGAACCAGCATGCACAGGAGCATGTGATGCGGGTATCAACTCTGGCCGTGGGTCTGATGTTCTCTGCCCTCTGCACTGGACTCTGGGAGGGTTGGCTGGGAACCTCTGGCAGGATCCCAACAAGGGCACTCATGGCCAAGGGTCAAAGTGGGGCAAGGCTGGGAGTAGCAGAGGAGTTTGTAACCAAGTCCAGGCCAGGGTCGATACCGAGGGTCCGAGTCAGGAAGTGAAGCCCAGGGCAAGCCAGGCATGCAAGAGAAGATGGGTCATGGCAGCTACAGGAGACCCCCATGGTTGCCTGCACATTCCTGGAACGCCCCTTGGATTTATGTAGGGCAGGGAGCCAATCTGGAGCCATGGTGCTGCTGTCCATCAAACCCTTGAGGTGGAACTTCCCAAGGTCTGTGTCCACAGTGGGTCATGGGAGGTGGCACGCATGGTGGCTCTGGCTGCTGCTGGGTGGCAGCAGGGTGACCAGGTGTCTGGTTTTCAACCGGAACACCTGGTTGAAAAGGGATCCTGGGAGCTCCGGTCAGCATCCCTGACCAGGCTATTTAACTCTCCGGTTGGCACTGTCACAAGGGGGAATGGCAGGCTCCCTGCTAGCCTCCGCACCACACAGCTCCCAGGAAGCAGCCGGCATGTCCCCCCTCTGGCTCCTACGTGTAGGGGCAGCCAAGGGGCTCCGTATGCTGCCCCTGTCCCAAGCGCTGCCCCCACAGCTCCCATTGGCCGGGAACCACGGCCAATGGGAGCTGTGGGGGTGGCACCTGTGGATGGGGCAGCGTGCAGAGCCGCTTGGCCGCGCCTCCATGTAGGAGCCAGAGGGGGGATATACTGCTGCTTCGGGGAGCTGCTTGAGGTAAGTGCCACCCAGAGCCTGCACCCCCAGCCCTGATCCACCTCCTGCCTTCTGAACCCCTTTGTCCTAGTCTGGAGCACCCTCATGTACCCCAAACTCCTCATCCCCACCCCAGAGCCCGCAACCCCAGCTGGAGCCCTAACCCCTGCCCCAGCCTTGATCCCCCTCCTGCCCTCCAAACCCCTCAGTTCCAGCCTGGAGCACCCTCCTGTACCCCAAACCCCTCATCTCCAGCCCCACCCCAGAGCCCGCACCCCCAGCCGGAGTCCTCACCACCTCCCACACTTCCATTCTCTGAGCCAGCCCAGTGAAAATGAGCGAGTGAGTGAGGGTGGGGAGAGCAAGCGACAGAGGGAGGGGGATGGAGTGAGCAGGGGTGGAGCCTCTGAGAAGGGGCATGGCCTGGGCAGAGCCTCAGAGGAGGGTCGGAGCTTGGGTGTTTGGTTTTGTGTGAGTAGAAAGTTGGCAACCCTAGTTGGCAACCTGGCAATGCCAGCTGCCTGGCAGCTCTGCAGGCCTGGGGGCTAGGTCCACGGGCATAACAGTAGCACTCAGAAGATGTGTCCGTCCTTCTGTCTCTGTTCAGCAAGCTGGGCCAGCAGTGCCACTGGGCTGTCACTGCCACTTGGAATTCTGCTGTACAGCCACCCCTCTGGCTGCTGAGCGCTGTCCTTTCCAGCCATCCCCTGCTGACATTTATCTCTCTGCCTGCACCTCCCCTGCTTCCTGAAGGGCCTTCCTAGCACACAAAAGGCTCTGATCTACTTCTGGAGGGAGAGTTGATTGCTGCTCTCAGCCATGGGGGAGCCTGGGCTGGCCCTGAGTGACACGGAGGTAGAGGAGAAGCTCGGTTCCCCAGGATACAGGGGGACATAGTGACCCCTGTGGGGGATGAGCAGAAACACAGGGAGCAGTGACCTCTGAGTCCTAAGCCCCAGCAGCAACCCCACAGTATAGGGGGAGGGGTGCAGTGACCTCGGAGTGGCCCCACAGGGTACAAGGGCCGGCCATCATAAGCCTTTGGCAGATGGGTGGGTGAACACTTCTCAGCATAGGGCCATTTGTGAACGATCACATTGGCCTTGTGCCATTAGAAATGCACCCAGTCATATCACCAACACCCAGTGGTGGTGTGCTCACAAATGGCATGTAACCAGGGGCAGGGCCACTGCTAAGTCACATTGATCTTCCAAACCACCTGCTGTGTCCCCAACTCCCTGTGGGGCTCAGCTCACCCTACCACGCACTAGCTCCCTCCACTCTGCCCATGCCTCCCTTGCAGGTCACAGGCACTGCTGGTCCCACCACACCAGCCAAGGTCCCACGAGCAGGCTGCATGTCTCCCTGTGCCTTACTGATCATCCATCCACTGCCAGATCTGAACCCCATTCTGCTGCCTATGTCCATCCATCCATCCACTGTTGGGTCTGAACCTCACCCTACTGCCTATGTCTGTCCATCCGTCCATCCATCGCCAAGTCTCAGCCCTGCTCTACTGCCTATGTCCATCCATCCATCACCAAGTCTGAGCCCCGCTCTACTGCCTCTGTCCGTCCATCCATCTGCTGCCAGGTCTGAGCCCCACTCTACTGCCTATGTCCATCCATCCACTGCCAGGTCTGAGCCCCACTCTACTGCCTATGTCCACTGCACCATTAGCGCTCCCCACACCATTACTGTTAACAACTTCATCCTGCCACTTCTAGTCTATGGTTCCCAACCTCTCCCAGCATTAGCCGGCAGTGTCTCTGCTGTGCATTGTGGGATGTCAGAAGCACAGTATCAAACAATCCCATATTCCATGCCTCTCTGAGCCTGTATCCCAAGACAGCGGTGGCCAAATCCCAATCTCTCTTCCACCAGGGAGATACCCCAGTCCCTGCAGGGGCTTATGCCCTTTTCACTCCCCTCAGTCACCCATCATCATGGCTCCTTGGTTAAAGCAGCTTGAGCATCTCTTTCCTTCTGCCCCGCCCCACCCATCTGGAATCTCAAAGGCTCAGGTGACCTGGTTAGGAGGTGGGGTCGTAGGTTGCAGAGGGACTGTTGGAGGGGGCTTTCCCTCAGAATTCAGGTGACTGTGGTAAGGGACACGCCCATGTAACTCACTGGGGCTGCTGAGAGGGACTCTCACTCTGAACTCCTTAGGGGTGACCCACAGAAGTGCTGGTAGGGACTGTGAGGTGGTGTTCACCCCCCACTAGCTTGTAAAGGGTCAATAAGGCTGACATGGGGCAATTAACTGGGTAGGCTACAGCTGAGGGGAATTTGGTGTCCTAACTAACCCCAGACTGATGATGGAGCCTGGCTGAGAAGGGCCAGGCGAGGCTGGTATAAAGCCAGGAAGCTGGCAGTAGACCTGGGCTGCAGTGAGGGAGCCTGCAGCCCCTCTCTGGGCATTAGGAAGGGAAGGAGGAAACCCGTGGAAGAGCAGAAACCCAGGGGATCCAGGCCTGAGGAAGGGTTTACCCGGAAGGGTGGGGGAGCAGAAGCCAGAGAGAGGCAGAGAAGGAACAGGCTCAGGGAAATGGCAGCAAGGTAGGACAGTGCAGACCTTGGTCACTGATCAGAGGGTCCCTGAGCTGGAACCTGGAGTAGAGAGTGGGCATGGGTTCCCCTACCAGCCACTGGGGATGTGGCATAGTCAGGGCAGTGCCTAGGATGGTTTGTCCTATGGGACTTTGATTCCTCAGATGGCTGGAGTGCCACGGCAGGAAGAGGGAGCACCCCGAGTTGCAGAGAGGCTGAGGGGTATGCAAACAGGCGACGGAAGGGGGCGTTGGACCTGACAGGAACTAATTCCCAGAGCAGCTAGGGGGAGGTGCCCTAGAGGAGAGTCTACTCGGTTACAAGGACTGATCTGTATCTCCTGGCTCCCGGGTCCGGACTGCAAGGGGTCAATTGGCCTGTCATATGATGCTCCTACTCTAAGAGTGAGAACTGGCCCTCCATGGCATTTATGCACCCGTGGTGCCTCCAGCAATGACATTCTCCATGCCATATGTAAGCGGGGGAATGGTCCCGCTCTTGTGGGGAACTTTCCTGGCTTCTGTGCT
>QXTE01000445.1:0-29745 GCA_003942145.1 Platysternon megacephalum
ACTTTAAGGGAACTGCGTTGTTTGAACTTCTGAGTAACCAGTGAGGTGCTATAGAAGCTGTTCTGTACTGGTTGGTAAATCTAAGTATTGGAATATCCACCAGCGTTTGGGGTTTGTCTGCCCCGTTTTGTTTGCAGTTCACCTTGATTGAGTGACCTCAGCTGGCTCCCACGGGCAGCACTGTCACAGCCTCCTTGCTGGAGACAGCGAAATCATCTAGGACAGGGGTCGGCAACCTATGGCACGCGTGCCAAAGACGGCACGCGAGCCAATTTTTAATGGCACGCTGCTGCCTGCCGCAGCAGCGTGCCATTAAAAATCCTGCCCAGCCGGCCTGCTCTTCTCCGCCCCTGGCTCCCCCGCTGGGGCAGGGGGCCAATGCCCCCACTCTCCCGGCGCGGAAAGCCGCAGGGTCCGCGCTCCCGGGCCAGAGCGCCGGGCTGAGCGCACCAAGCCGCCGGCCCCTCCCCCGCCTTCCTCCCTCCCCTGGAGCCATGCCGCCGCTGCGCGTGCAGCGCTCTGGGGGCCGGGGCTGTGCGCTCCCGCGGGGCAGTGTTTGGCTCCGCGGGGAGGCAGACACGCTCCCCTCTCCCCTGGAGCCATGCTGCCCCGCGCGCAGCGCTCTGAGGGGCGGGGCTACCTGCTCCCATGGCCCAGCGCTAGAAGCCTCATGGTAAGGGGGCCGGGGGGGTTGGGTAAGAGGCCAGGGCAGTCAGGGGACGGGGGGGTTGGATAGGGGGTGGGATCCCGGGGGGTGGTTAGGGGCAGGGGAGGTCTCTGGAGGGGGCAGTCGGAGCAGAGGGGGTTGGAGGGGGCAGTCAGGGCAGAAGCGGGGGCAGGGCCTTGGGGCAGGGGTGGGTGGGTGGGTGGAATAGGGGCACACACACCCCAGTCCCCTGCTCTTAACCCCCCCCACCCACACCCCGCCCTCTGCCCTGAGCCCCGCACCCCCACCAGGCCAGTGCCCTGAGCCCTGTGCCCCCCTCATACACACCCAGCCTTCTGCTTGACTCCTTCACATCCCCCCCCCCCATGACCCCAGCCCTGACTCTGGCACCCCCACACCTACCCAGCCCCCCCACCCTCTGCCCTGACACCTGCACCCCCTCACATGCCCCCAGCCCTCTGCCCTGACTCTTGCACCCCCCACATATGCAGCCCCCCCACACTCCATGCACCCCCCCACATCCTGACTCTTGCACCCCCCACATCCCCACCCTGAGCACCAAATGGGAGCTCCTGCACCCCCCNGCAGAAGCGGGGGCAGGGCCTTGGGGAAGGGGTGGGTGGCACACACACACACACACACATTTCCACCTGCACCCCTCGCACCAAATGGGAGCTGCCCAGGTAAGTGCCCCACACCCAAACCTCCTGCCCCAACCCTGAGCCCCCTCCCTCATTCTAGCTCCTGGCCAGACCCTTCACCCCCAGCCCTGTGCTCAGTGCACTCCCACCCTCAGCTCAGTGCAGAGAGAGGAAGAGAATGGGCCAGAACCAGGGAGAAGGTACCCACTGTATGTGGGCAGGGCTGGGACCCCAGACCGGCAGCAGGCTGAGCGGATTCGGCAGCCGGGATCCCGGCTGGCAGGAGCCGGTGGATGGAACTCCTGAGTGGCAGTGGGCTGAGCCGCTCAGCCCACTGTTGGTCTGGGGTCCCAGCTGCCGGCCTCGCACAGCCCGCTGCCGGTCTGGGGTTCTGGCTGCCAGACCCTTGCCAGCCGGGGTCCCGGCTGCAGGCCCCACTCAGCCCGCTGCCAGCCTAGGTGAACAGAACCCCAGATCGGCAGCGGGCTGAGTGGGCCGGCGCCGTAAGATCAACATTTTAATTTTAAATGAAGCTTCTTAAACATTTTGAAAACCTTGTTTATTTTACAATACAACACTAGTTTAGTTATATAATATATAGACTTATAGAGAGACCTTCTAAAAAAATATTTAAATGTATTACCGGCACGCGAAACCTTAAATTAAATTGAATAAATGAAGACTCGGCACACCACTTCTGAAAGGTTGCCGACCCCTGATCTAGGACATGTAGGGCTGGCAGTGGGGCTCCTTATGGCCGTGGGGCTGGCCAGGAGACTCCTTCTGGCAATGGGGCTCTTTCTGTAGGGCTCTGCTTTGGCCTTTGAAATGGGCCAGCTCCCACCACACAGAATCATTGTAACAGAGTCATTCCCTGGGGCGAGGGGGGGTGGGGTGTCGGTCACTGCAAGGTCTCTGTCCTCAGCTTCCAGTCCAAGCCCCCAGCGTGAACGTCTTAGACCAGCCACGGACCCTGGGGATTCCCAGCAGCCTCGTCCCTGGCTGGGGGGTGCCCAGGCAAGCGGCTTCCCTCCTCGGCTGGGTTAGCAGCCCGCAGGGCTGGCTCAGTGGGAATACGAGTGAACAGATTCCTCAGCCCCTGCTGCAATCACAGCGCCACACGTCATGTAGACACGGACTTGGCCCCAGAGATCCCCAGATTCCATGGCCAGACGGGACCAGTGTGACCATCCAGGCCAGAGACCCGCTCCTAGATCATTCCCAGAGCAGAGCTGGTAGAAACACGGCCAGGCTGGATTCTGAAATGGCCAGTGATGGAGAATCCACCAGGACTCTTGACAAGTTGGTCCAGGGGTGAATTACTGTCACTGTGTGACGTTGGGGCAGATTTGACCTGGGAATGTTGCAGGGGAGTTACATTGGGATGGGAAGGAAGCTACCTGAGCTGTAACCTGAGCCAGGAGGGGGGGTGGAAGAAGTGACACCTTTGGCCGGGAGACTGAACAAAGGAGAGGAGGAGCAGGGGGAGGGGGGAGAGAGCTGCTGGAGGAGTTTCTGGTTTCAGTTTTGGGCTGGGTGGGGAAACGCAGGGAACCCCAAGCTGGGGGCTAAGTTCCCTAAACCCCCCAGAAGGACTTGATTGAGGGGATCTGGTTGTACCTACAAGCTCTGCGTGGGACTGTGTTCCTGTCATCTAATAAACCTTCTGTTTTACTGGCTGGCTGAGAGTCGTGGTGAATCCCAGGAAGAGGGGTGCAGGGCCCTGACTCCCCCACTCTCCATGACACACTGCTAAAACTTCACTCCTTGTTTCCAGGCTGAATTTATTTCGCGTCAACTTCCAGTCACTGGATGGTGTTAGACCTTCCTCGGCTAGACTGAAAAGTCCATTCTTACATTTCTGTTCCCCAGGCAGGTACTTACAGACTGGGATCAAATCCCCTGGAACCCTCTCTTTGTTCAGCTAAATAAATGGAGCTCCCTGAGTCTCTCGCTCTAAGGCAGGTTTCTAACCCTTTAATCATTCTCGTGGCTCTTCTCTGACCCCTCCCCAATTTACCAACATCCTTCTTGAATTGTGGCCACCAGAGCTGGAGCCCGGATCCCAGCAGCGCTCGCCCCAGCGCTGAATGCAGAGGTAAAACCTCTCTGCTCCTCCCCTGTTTCTACGCTGCAGGATCCCAGTAGCCCTCTGGCACACAGCAGAACACCAGGCGCTCACGTTCAGCTGAGTATCCCCCCCCCCCAATGCTGGTCGGAGTCGCTGCTTCCCGGGACAGCGGCCCCCAGCGTGGAAGTACGGCCCTGGTGACTCACGGCTGCGTTCCCGGCCTCCAGGCTGAATTGCTGTAATTCATCCCTGTGGGAACAAGGCCGCACGCCCTGGCAGATCTCCAGTGGCGGCCGAACGCAGCCGCCTGTCTGCTCAGCAGCACGGGTCACCGGGAGAGCATCGCCCGCTGCTCCAGCCTCAGCACTAACCCCACACTCAGCAGAGCCGAGTTCCAGGTCATGGGCTCTCTCCTCCCGATCCTCAAAGCCCCCTGCATCGGCCTGGCCCAGGAACCCAAGAAACCCACCAGGTCCCACTGAGACAATCAAACTGCTGACGGACGGGGTGGCCGAGGCAGGAGGTGGCTATTAACCAGGAGCCGAACCCTGGCTGTCCTGGGCCTCGCTGCGCTGAGTGCCACGTGCGGAGCTCAGCTCCGGGCCACAGACACCAGCTCCCTCCGACCGCCTCCAGCGCTTTCACCTCCACTCCAGGAAGGAGGGCGGACGGGGGATGGTTTGGGACTGGGAGTTGTTCATAGATCACAGTGAGAGCAGCACCAGCAGCACCGGGACAGACACAAGCCAACACGCCGGCCCCAGCCCTGGCCAGGGGCCAGCAATCAAAGGGGCTGGTTAGCCGGCCGGCCGTGCAGAGTGCAGGCACCACACGTGGGGACACGCCCCAGACAGCAGCAGGGAACGGCTCCGGCAGCGTGTCCATGTGGGAGACGCTGCGTTGGCATGCGGGGAGCCGGCGCGGGATACGCACCCCGGGGGGCTGGGGCGCGCGGGGAGCCGGCGCGGGATACACCCCGGGGGGCTGGGGCATGCGGGGAGCCGGCGCGGGATACACAGCCTGGGGGGCTGGGGCGCGCGGGGAGCCGGCGCGGGAGACGCACCCTGGGGGTCTGGGGCGCGCGGGGAGCTGGCGTGGGGTGGGATACACCCCGGGGGGCTGGGGCGCGTGGGGAGCCAGCGCGGGATACACACCCCGGGGGGCTGGGGCGCGCGGGGAGCCGGCGTGGGGTGGGATACCCCCCGGGGGGCTGGGGCGCGTGGGGAGCCGGCGCGGGATACACACCCCGGGGGGCTGGGGCGCGCGGGGAGCCGGCGTGGGGTGGGATACACCCCGGGGGGCTGGGGCGCGTGGGGAGCCGGTGCGGGATACGCACCCCGGGGGTCTGGGGCGCGCGGGGAGCCCGCGTGGGATACGCACCCCGGGGGGCTCTGGTGTGCAGGAAGCTGGCGTGGGNAGTCCTGACTGGCTTTGTGGGGAGCAGTTCCAGAGCATCGCCCAGGGACTCCGTGACAGTGGGATACACCCCGGGGGTCTGGGGCGCGCGGAGAGCCGGCGTGGGATACACCCCGGGGGTCTGGGGCGCGCGGGGAGCCGGCGTGGGACACGCACCCCGGGGGTCTGGGGCGCGCGGGGAGCCGGCGCGGGATACGCACCCCGGGGGGCTGGGGCGCGCGGGGAGCCGGCGCGGGATACACCCCGGGGGGCTGGGGCGTGCGGGGAGCCAGCATGGGGTGGGATACACCCCGGGGGGCTGGGGCGCGCGGGGAGCCGGCGCGGGATACGCACCCCGGGGGGCTGGGGCGCGCGGGGAGCCGGCGCGGGATACGCATCCCGGGGGGCTGGGGCGCGCGGGGAGCCCGCGTGGGATACGCACCCCGGGGGGCTGGGGCACGTGGGGAGCCGGCGTGGGGTGGGATACACCCCGGGGGGCTGGGGCGCGCGGGAAGTCGGCGCGGGATACGCATCCCGGGGGTCTGGGGCGCGCGGGGAGCCCGCGTGGGATACGCACCCCGGGGGGCTCTGGTGTGCAGGGAGCTGGCGCGGGATACACCCCGGGGGGCTGGGGCGCGCGGGAAGCCGGTGCGGGATACGCACCCCGGGGGTCTGGGGCGCGCGGGAAGCCGGCGCGGGATATGCACCCCGGGGGGCTCCGGTGTGCAGGGAGCCGGCGTGGGATACACCCCGGGGGGCTCTGGCTGCTCTGCTCCCCCCTGAGCCGCAGCTGGACCCGGCCTCTCCAGCAGCCAGAACCCGCGGAACTCCCAGCCACAAGGTGTGTGTGGGGGGAAGGGATCAGACACGCCCTCTTTGGGGCGTCCAGCTTCAGGGGCGGGGCCAGCTCAGGGCACCGCCCATTCTGCCCACCACTGCGACGGGGGCCTGCGGGCCAATCAGCGAGCGCTATGTGGTATGGGGGCGGGGCCTGGAGGCCAGAGAGGCGCCGCGATCCAGGCGGGCCAATCGGCGTTCGCCCTGATGGAGGGGGCGGAGCCTGGGAGCGGGCGGGCCAATCAAGGTGCGGGTGAGTGAGGGGGCGGAGTCCCGGCGGCCCGTGGCGGCGGTAGCGGACGGTGACAGCGGCGGTCATGGAGCTGCGGCGGGTGGTGAGAACTGCGGGCCCCACGCCTGGGCGGGGGCAGCCGGGACCGGACCCCGGGGCCTGGGTCCCCCTGGCTGCGGGGCGGGAGGCGGCCGGGGCTGGGACTGGCTGTTCCGCCGCCCGCGGGCTGGATACTGGCTTTACGGTATCGTCGTCCCCCCCCCCCCCCCCCCGCGTGCTTTCCGCGGCCTGGTTATTGGGTGCATTACGGTACCGCCCCGGTGCTTCCCGCGGGATGGTTATTGGGTGCATTACGGTACCCCCGCACCCCCTCCCGCCATGCTTCCAGCGGGGCTGGCTATTGGGTGCGTTACGGTACCGTCCCGGTGCTTCCCGCGGGCTGGTTATTGGGTGCATTACGGTACCCCCGCACCCCCTCCCGCCATGCTTCCCGCGGGCTGGCTATTGGGTGCGTTACGGTACCGTCCCGGTGCTTCCCGCGGGCTGGCTATTGTGTGCATTACGGTACCCCCCTCCCCCCCCGGTGCTTCCCGAGGGCTGGTTATTGGGCGCATTACGGTACCGTCCTCCCCCCACCCCCGCTTCCCAAGAGCTGATTATTGGGTCCATTACCGTGCGCATTACGGTACCGCCCCCCCCCCCCTTCCCTAGTGCTGGGTGTTCTGTGCATTTCACGATATTCCCCCCACACACCTGTGGTTCCTGAGTGCTGGTTGTTATGTGCATTACCACACACACACACACACACACACCCCTCCCGGGGCGCCCACAGGCCGAGAGCCTCAAGCTCTGTGCTGCCAATGTCCCCCCGGCCCCGCCCTGGGCTGGCATAGACGCCCTCGGTCCCGGCTGGCTTCGACCCCGGTGCTAGTCCCTGTGCCCGGCTAGCGGGGACGGGGCAGGGGAGGCGGCTGCCCGCTCCCCCCGGGCGGTGCAGCCTGGTCTGCCCCAGACGTCGCCCCAGCTGGGCAGGGCTGGTGTCTCGGCCCGCTTGCTCCCGGGACGGGGAGGCCGTTTGCGACCGGGCACCAGATCTGCCCAGCGTGCCTGGCACTGGAAAATCACCCCGAGGCTGATGAGGAAACAGCTTCCTGAAGGCGGCTTGCCAAGGCCGGCTGGGGGGCTGTGCCCGGGGCGGGTGAGGGGGAGGAGAGGGGGCTGCGGCTGCAGCCTTGAACCGCTCTGCCATGGGACGGACGGGAGGCCCCTTGATTTCATGTTCCCTCCCTCCCTCAAGGACAAGTTGTTAATCCGGCCTGAGGCTGGAAATGGGGAAACAGCCGCCTGCTCCTTGCGAGTGCCCGTGCTGGGCTCCCTGACAGGGACCGGGGGGGCCCCATGGTGCTGCCCGGGGCGGGCTGGCACATCCGCCACCACTCCTCTCGCTGGGTGGCATTGGGGAGGGTACGAAGGCAGGAGCCAGGGTGGTTTGCCCGCGGTTCAGCCAGGCCTTGTGCAGTCAGCGCCCATGGGGTGAAGCGGGTTTCGCCTGCCGGCTCCTGGGGGCAGGCACTGTCTGGGCAGGGCACTGTGCCAGGGGACCCCACACCAGGGACGGGCAGCGGGTCCCCAGATCATTTTATTTGGCCCGCCACAGCCCGGTGCGGCGCAGCAGTCTGGTGGCGCCAGGGCCTGGAAGGGGATAAAGCGGGTGCCGTGGGGGGAGACCCCCCCACCTGTTTGTGTCACATGATGCTGTGGCGAGAGACAATAGCCAGAGCTGGGCCCAGCCCTATGGGACAGGACCTAACCCCTCCTTCCCCGGCATCACCCATCCCCCCGGGGGCAGGACCTGACCCCCCCCCTCCCCCCAGCTTCGCCCACCCACCCCGGGAACAGGACCTGACCCCCCCTCTCCTGGCTTCGGCCACCCACCCCGGGGACAGGACTCAACCCCTCCTCCCAGCTTCACCCCCCCCTCCCCTACCTTCACCCAGCATCCCCTCTGGGGGCAGGACTGCCTCCCAGCTTCAACCCCCCTCCCAGCTTCACCCCCCCAGGGGCAGGACCTCACACACACCCCTCGCCGGGCTTCATCCCCACCCCCCAGGGGTAGGCCCAACACCCTCCTGCTCACAGCCCCTGGCCCACCAAAAGGTTAGAGGGGATTTTCTGGCCCTCTAAGAGAATTAGGCAGCCCGCACGCCCGTGTAAAGCGCAGTGAGCAGCACGGGAACGGGCGTTACGCTCCCGGGACTGATTTAACCCACGTCTCTGGGGAGTTGGGGCGTGACGTTACCCGACTGGATCACGCTCTCCCGGCGTCCGGGTCACCCCGGCAGGTGTCCCCGGCACTTTGCCGGCGTTGGAGGGCAGGCAGGCTGGGAAAGCCGGGAGAGGAACGGGGCTGTCGCCCTGCCCCTCGCTGGGCTGGCCCTTAGCATCCAGCAGGGAGACAAGGTGAGGCCCAGCGGCACAGTCTGGTGCCTGAAATCCGGCTGGGAACCCGGCGGCTGGAATGCAGGATCCGTCTCCTCCCGGGAGCGGGGGTGTCTCCTTTGCCCGTTGTGCTGCTCGGGCGGCTGTTTGGTCTCTAGAACCTTTTGAAGAATGAACCACAAGCGCGGCCAGTCGGCTGCTCCTCCTCGTTACCGAGTGCAGCCGGCAGGCGGCTCAGCGCCCGTGGGGCTCGGTCCGGGCTCCCCTGCTGCGGAGGGGTGGGAAAGCTTTCTCCTAGGCCGGCTGGCCCAGACCCAAACGCCCAGCCAGACCCCAGCCTGCGCCTGCTTTGCCTCAACCACTGGGGAAGTGAGAATCTGCTCCCCAGGCATGTGCGTGCGACACAACACCCGTGCACAGCACAGCAACGCAGTGCTGGTCCCAACAGTTCGAGCAGGCCGCTCGCTCTGCACGTGATGCCTCCACCTGCCCCGGGGAGCAGCGAGGTCTCACTGCGTCCTCACCTCCCGCGCCCCAGCGCAGTCAGCTGGGCGGAAGTGGGCCTGCTCAGCAGGACTCCTGGGTTCTGCTGTAGGGTGACCGGATGACAAGTGTGAAAAGTGGGGACAGGGTGGGGGGTGATAGGAGCCTGTGTAAAGCAAAGCCCCGAATATTGGGATTGTCCCTATAAAATCAGGACAGCTGGTCCCCCTAGTTCCGTGCTCTGCCGCTTGTCGTGTGCCCGGGGGCAAGTCCCTTCTGCCCCCCCCCTTGCAGAATGCAGGTCGTTCCCGGGGGGGGGGGGGAGGCAGAACTAGGGCGCCCTCGGGCGCTGCTCTGCACAGCTGTGGGTGGGGTTAGCGAACAGCCGCTGGCGGCAGGCGGTTGCTGGTGCCGTGGGGTCTCGGGGCTCCGCTCTGGGACGCTGTGGTTCTGATGGCAGGCGGCAGGCACGGTCTGGGTGTGGTTGTGACCAGCAGCGCCGGGAGCTGCCCTCATGAGAAGCGTGGCCTGCGGTGCAGCCAGGAGACAGCTCGGGTGCCGCTGGGCGAGGTGGGATGGGCATGCTGCCAGCTCTGTGCCTCACCGTGGTTCCCTGGGGGCAGCTGGGGATGGGGGAAGCTCTGGCTGGGAATGTCCCGGGCCCTGGCAGCTCCGTGCTGCCCAGTGGCAGTGAGTTCCACAGGCAGTGCCCGGGGCGGCCGTTCCTCGCCTGCACTGTCGGAGTCCCGCTGATCTTTGTGCCTTGGCCCCCAGGTGCAGCTCTGCTGCTTTCACTCCCTCCAGCTGCAGAGGAGGTGCCCGTGGCAGCCGCCTGCCCTGCACTGCAGACAAAGGACCAGCCCTCCGATGCAACGGTAAACCCTTCGCCAGGGAGCCGGGAGTCCTCCAGACCGGCCCCTTCCCTTGGGCAGGGCCTCGGGTCTGGGGTCTGTCCCCTTGTTACCCACTTGGGTGTGTTGGAAACGCTCCTCCCCATGGTGCTCACCCCACGCCCTGCCCCGCCCCGCCCCGGGCCTGTCTGCACCCGCCTGCCAGGCAGGTGTGAAATAACGGGGGGAGGGGTGACCATTGGTGCCTGGGGGGGCCTACGCTGAGATTGCTCAGTCAGGGCAAACTGCAAAGACGGGGGGGGGGGGGGGTATTCACCCGGCCAGCAAGAAAACAGCTTCTCTAATACCTTAGTGGTGACCCAGGAGCCAACACACAGCTCCCCGAGAGCGACCCAGCCCTGGGCTCCCCCCGACAGCCCAGTCAGACACCATGAGGATTGCTGAAAATCTTCTTCATCGTGTATAAAGTTCTCCCAGTCGCCAGGGATCGGACATGTCATCCCCTAGCTCACTGGATCTCTCAAATCTGCCCCAAACACACACTTCCAGCCAGCTCTTATTAACCACTCTAAGATTTATTAAGACTCTAAGACAAGAGAGGATCATGGTTAAAAGCTGGTTCTACATCCAGATATGAACAGACGCTTCGATCAGTTTCATAGCAGACATGGTGAGCTGCTGAGTGCAAAAAGCTCTTTCCAGAATCAGTTCCTTGGGTTACGGTCCCTGTGGAGAGTTTGTTCTAATTCTTCCACAAGGAGGAGCAGGGGGCTCCAGACTGGAGCTGGAGACCTCAGTCTTGGGACCCTGACGAAGCTTAAGCAGATGTGAGCTACAGGATCAGGGCCCTAGAGTTCCTTTATAGATCTCCAGCAGGCTGCAACAGCCTCTGGCCAGCAGGCGTTCCTTGGGTGGAGCTTTGCAGTAAAACCTCCTATTGCCTGTGTATACACACGTAACTAGTTGCATTCACCAGCACAAGCTAATTCTCCATTGGGCAGTTCGTGAACTTCAGTGAGAAATAGAGCCGGTGACATTATCACGCCCAGGTTCCATCTACACGTTAATGTCCCCGTCTGATCTCTGGAGCAATAGACTCTAGAGAGTGGTTCCCAAACCGGGGTTCGTGAAATGTTACAGGGGGTTCTTGGGAAAAAATTCCCTAATGGCGGACAGAGCTGTCCCTAGGGACTCCAGGCAGCACGGGGCCAGCAGCCCGGAGCCCCTGGACTGCCAAGAGCTAAGCAGATCTATCACACCGAGGAGATTGAAACTTCAAGACTCCTTATACGAAATGGAAAGGGAGGTGGATATTTTCTGCTGTTTTTAAAATGAAATAGGCAGCTAGTGCTGTTTTTAAATTATGATGAAGAACACGTTTAAGCTTTGTTGTAACGTGTGTTGTTTGCCTGGGCTGCTCAAGAGCTGAATGCTTGTGTAGGAGGAACTCTTTGAGTTGGCTTCAAATCCCTTCCTGCTGTTTCACATCGGATACTCCTTCATGAAACATAGGAGCCAGAGGCGCCAGTATGGGGGGGGTGATGAGGGTCACGTGCTGCCCCCGCGTTACCCCCCCTGTGACGGTGCCGCCTGTTGGAGCCAGCTGAGGTTACTTAATTAGGGTGAACTGCAAACAAAACGGGGCAGACAAACCCCAAACGCTGGTGGATATTTTAATACTTAGATTTTTTAACCCAGCACAAAACAACTTCTATATTACCATACAGGTTACTTAGAAGTTCAAACAACGCAGTTCCCTTAAAGTACCCAGCCTTAGGCCTCCGTCCAGACACACCTGTTAGATATGATGATGATTATTGAGAATCTTATCTCATCATATAAAAGAAAAGGTTTTTTCAATCCCAAAGGATTAACCACATACCCAGGTTTAATTATAACTTAGATTTTACCCAAAATACACGCTATAGTTAATTTTTATTAACTAAGCTAAAATTTATTAAAAAAGAAAAGAAAGAGAGTGTTGGTTAAAAGATTAATACACAGACAGACTTGAATTCAATTTTTGAGGTTTAGATACATAGCAAAGGTGAGCTTGTAGTTGCCAAAAGTTTTTTTAGAAATAGTTTATAGGTTATAGTTTAATGTTCATATTTAGGGTGGCTTCAGTCAAAGACTGGGGATTTTAATTCTTATGGCTTAAGGTTCCCCCCTCTCAAAACCAAAGCAGGTTTGAGATGATGTATGATTATGTCCCAGGGTTTTTATACATTTCCAGCAGCCTTTTGGCCTGAAAAAACAACAGGCTTAATTCTCCTTTCTCTAAACATTATGGCAATTAGCACAGGGTAATTTATCCATTAAACAGTTTAGCTACAGGTTACTACAACCTTTAAAGAGACATATAGACAAGCCTTGTTTGCTGACACCACAAGACCTGAGCAAACATTTACCCTTGAGATTTTTAACAATGCAGACTTGCGTTTTAAAGCTTTATTTATTTACCTATTTTTCTAACCAGTTTTTAAGGTTTATTCCTAGGTTAGGTTATTTTGTGAGTTAATTAACTCTTTTTGGCCCTGTTATGAGATATTATATTACACTCATAACGTTACACCCCCGCGGGTCCCTCACCTTTTTTTCTGGCAGCCCCCGCATCCCCCTTTTCTGGCGGTGCCCCCCCAGGCCCTGGGGTGCGCAGGGGCTTTGCCCCCACACCCCTTTTTTCTACTGGTGCCTCTGATAGGAGCCTTGTCTTGTAACAGGCTTCATCAAAAGTGATACAAGCTACAAGAGTGAGATCTTGGAAGAATGGTGCTGTTTTCATAATGTAATAAAAATACTGTAATGCGAAATAATCTAGTGTGTAATAAGCATGTCATAAAACCAAATGGTATATTTCCAAGATCACTGTTTTTATCACCTATGCTGAGGTAAGGGAGCAAATCCCGGGAAAGATTCATTTCTAGGAGGGGGCTCGCGAGACGTGACATTTTAGTGAACGGGGTTTGCGGGTGGTTAAAGTTTGGGCCCCACTGCCCTAGTGCGGGACAGGGCCCGGCTGGTTACCTGGGTAACCTCTGACACGAGCGAAGCACACAGCCAATTAGGATTCGCCGCTAATTCTCTCCCAGTCCAGGTTTGGTGTCTCTGCCGCGGCTGGAGCTGTTTGTAAGGACTGGCCCAATGGCCACTTACCGGCTTTTCGAATGTGTCTGTAAAGGTAGAATTTGGGTCATTTCGCCTGCTAGTCGCGTGACCCTGTCAGGCTCCATGCCACAGGGGCTTGGGCACTGCCCACCCTGCTGTGCCGCCAGCCAAGGCCTGTTTGGAGAGGGTGTGGCCTGGCTCCTCTGCTGCACTGGGGAGGACATGGAGGGTGGGGTGGGGCAGGGAGGTGCCAGGGGCCGTGGAGGTCACGAGAGAGTGGAGCAGTCACGGGGGCCATGGTGGGGGGGTGGTAGCCACGGGGGGGGGGGGCCAGGGCAGTCACATGAGGGGGCTGGAGGTCATGGGGGGGCTCTCACCGCTGTCCCCTTGCCCCCCCAGCTGGGGCCGGCGCAGGGGGCTGCTGCGGAAGGTGTTGCTGGCTGTGGGGCTGGGGCTGCCCCTGGCGGCCGGGACGCGCTACGGCCTGGCTGATGCCCAGGAGCGGAGGAAGATGCGGCTGCTGGTGGAGGGTGTCAAGCGCTTCCGCAGGTGGGTGTCGGCCGTTCCCCCCCCCCGGTCCCTCTACACGGGCGCCCAGGTGACTCTAGGGCCTGGGGAAGGCGCAAGCTCCCAGGCCCCACTGCAGGGGGAATCAGGACTCCTGGGTTCTCTGCTGGCCCCAGGCTCCGCGTGCCCCCAGGCCAGTTGCCCCCCCTCCTTGCCATGGCCGTGCTGAGCCGTCCCGCCCTGTCCCTGCAGGTCCCTGTGGCTGGGCATGAAGATCTCGCTGGATTACTGGTGGACGGTCAATGTGATGCTGTGTGGTGTGGACGAGGTATGTTCCCTGCCGCATGGGGACCCGCGTGTCCCTTGGCTGTGACCCGGTGCCAGTCCCCTCCCAAGCCAGATCGGTCACTGCCAGGTGCCCCGCTCCCACGGTGATGGGCATGGGGTCAGTGTGCTGGGGGGCACAGATGCTGCCTGGAGGGGGTGGAGGGGGAGCCCCTCTGCTGCCGCTGGCGTCCTGGGCAGGTCCCGTCTCCCTGGCCGTGCAGCCCCCTGCTGGTGAGCGGGTCCCTCCATCGCAGCCCCGTTACCCCTCTTTGCTTGGGACATGCCCCCTGCTGCCCACGCCCCGCCGGTGCTAACGGCTGCTCCCCGCCGCCTGTCCCTGGCGTCAGAACAGCCCAGAGTACAAGGAGGTGATGTCAGCCTGTCACCAGCGGTCAGCCAAGCGCCTGGTGGAGGGCGCCATCCTCAATGGGGGCCTGTACGTCAAGCTGGGCCAGGGCCTGTGCGCCTTCAACCACCTCCTGCCGCCCGAGTACATCAGCACCCTGCGTCTGCTGGAGGACCAGGCCCTCAGGAGGGGCTACAGGGAGGTGAGTGCCGGCTCTGCGGGGCTCCTGGAGACGGGCTGCAGGGAGGTGAGTCCCGGCTCCCCGGGCGGAGCAGCCGGCTCTGCAGGGCTCCTGGAGACGGGCTATGGGGAGGTGAGTCCCGGCTCCCCGGGGCAGAGCAGCCGGCTCTGCGGGGCTCCTGGAGACGGGCTATGGGGAGGTGAGTCCTGGCTCCCCGGGGCAGAGCAGCGGGCGCTGCGGGGCTCCTGGAGACGGGCTATGGGGAGGTGAGTCCCGGCTCCCCGGGGCAGAGCAGCGGGCGCTGGGGGGTCCTGGAGACAGGCTATGGGGAGGTGAGTCCCGGCTCCCCGGGGCAGAGCAGCGGGCGCTGCTGGGCTCCTGGAGACGGGCTATGGGGAGGTGAGTCCCGGCTCCGCGGGCGGAGCAGCGGGCTCTGCAGGGCTCCTGGAGACGGGCTATGGGGAGGTGAGTCCCGGCTCCCCGGGGCAGAGCAGCGGGTGCTGCGGGGCTCCTGGAGCCGGGCATCTCCTCAGGCACCACCACTGCCCCCAGGGCAAGGAGCCAGGCTGGCAGCCATGGGGCTGGAGCCCCCTCTGCCCCTAGCTTCCCCCAGCTGCACGGGGGGCAGACTGGGCAGAGCTCTCCATTCTGCACAGCACTGACTGCTCCAGAGTGCCACTGAGCACCTGCCCGGCCCCCCCTGGCCTCTGGAGCATGGGCGCTGGCTGCTCCTGCAGGCTGAGTGAGGGGGACCCCCGCCCGACAGACCCCCATAACTCACAGCACACCGGGCACAGCTGGGAACTCCGGTTGGGTCTACGCTGCCTTGGGTCCGCTCAGAACCAGAGCCCTCACGGATGGCGTCTCCAGCTGCTGAGTCCTCCTGGCTGCCCCTGCCCACTCTGGGCATGAGCTGGTGCCAGAGGGCAGCTCCCTGAGGGCCAGCCCCCCCCCCGTCTCCTGCCGCAGGTGGATGAGTTGTTCCTGGAAGATTTCAAAGCCACGCCCGACACACTCTTCCAGAAGTTCGACCACCAGCCCATGGCCGCGGCCAGCCTGGCCCAGGTGCACAAGGCCCGGCTCCAGGACGGCACCCCGGTGGCTGTGAAGGTGCGTGAGGGTGGCTGACCTCCCTTGCTCCATACAGGGCCCTCGCCTCCCCCGGGGTCCCAGTCAGCACAGCCGGGCTGGGGTCATGGAGGCAGAGGGGCCCAGCTGCAGCCCTCTTCAGCCCCCAAGTCCTGGCCCCAGCGTGGGCTGAGAGCAGCCCCGCATTGCTGGGTGGGAGCAGGGGCGGGCGGCTCAGGCTGATGGAGGGGCCTGTAGGGCTGGGGACAGGCCAGGACCCGAGGACTCGCCTGCATGGGAAATCTCCAGCAGCTGCTCCCCCAGGGCTGGGGCTGGGAGGGAGATGGGGGCTCTGCCCCAGGCAGGGGTGTGCAGCGCCCGGCACGGATACTCAGCACGAGGAGCCAGGGGGCTGCCGGCTCCGTGGGGCTGCGGTCTGCGCCCTGCCTGCAGGGGGGCTGCCGGCTCCGNGCGTGGGCTGAGAGCAGCCCCGCATTGCTGGGTGGGAGCAGGGGCGGGCGGCTCAGGCTAATGGAGGGGCCTGTAGGGCTGGGGACAGGCCAGGAGCGAGGACTCGCCTGCATGGGAAATCTCCAGCAGCTGCTCCCCCAGGGCTGGGGCTGGGAGGGAGATGGGGGCTCTTCCCCAGGCAGGGGTGTGCAGCGCCCGGCACGGATACTCAGCAAGAGGAGCCGTGGGGCTGCGGTCTGCGCCCTGCCTGCAGGGGGCGCTGCCGGCTCCGTGGGGCTGCGGTCTGCGCCCTGCCTGCAGGGGGCGCTGCCGGCTCCGTGGGGCTGCGGTCTGAGCCCTGCCTGCAGGGGGCGCTGCCGGCTCCGTGGGGCTGCGGTCTGAGCCCTGCCTGCAGGGGGCGCTGCCGGCTCCGTGGGGCTGCGGTCTGAGCCCTGCCTGCAGGGGGCGCTGCCGGCTCCGTGGGGCTGCGGTCTGAGCCCTGCCTGCAGGGGGCGCTGCCGGCTCCGTGGGGCTGCGGTCTGAGCCCTGCCTGCAGGGGGCGCTGCCGGCTCCGTGGGGCTGCGGTCTGAGCCCTGCCTGCAGGGGGCGCTGCCGGCTCCGTGGGGCTGCGGTCTGAGCCCTGCCTGCAGGGGGCGCTGCCGGCTCCGTGGGGCTGCGGTCTGAGCCCTGCCTGCAGGGGGCGCTGCCCGCTCCGTGGGGCTGCGGTCTGAGCCCTGCCTGCAGGGGGGCTGCCGGCTCCGTGGGGCTGCGGTCTGAGCCCTGCCTGCAGGGGGCGCTGCCCGACCCAGGCAGACGGGGCAGCATGTGGTGGGGCCTGGCGAATTGCATTCTGGGACATGTAGTCTCTGCAGGCCACGCCAGCCCCTCGTGGTGCGGCTCAGCTGGGGTCTGGCTGGGAGTTGCTGAGGCGGGTTCCCAGCGCGCTCCGTTTCCCCAGGTGCAGTACATCGACCTGAGGGACAGGTTCGACGGGGACATCCGCACGCTGGAGCTGCTGCTGCGCATCATCGAGTTGATGCACCCCAGCTTTGGGTTCAGCTGGGTCCTGAAGGTACCGGCACCGCCCGAATACCCAGCTAGTGCCGCAGCAGCCGGGCTCCGTTCGCCCTGGCCGCCAGCCGGCTCCTGCCCAGTCAGGCCTGCCCATGGCTCGGGCTGTTAGCACCCACCCGTGGGCCCTGCCCCGGGCATCCCAGGCCAGGAGCTTCCCTTCGTGCCGGCAGGACGAGGCCCCGAGCGGAGAGCGGCCCGATGCGCCGGGTGGCTCCCCCCGAGGAGGGTGGAAATGGAGGCAGTCGGTGCTGCGGGATGTGTGCCCGCCTTGGCGTGGAAATGCTCCTGCTAGCCCAGCTGTCAGGGGCCGCTGGCCGTGCCAGTGCCCACCCGCCCCTGCCCTCCCTCCCTCTCCGCAGGACCTGAAGGAGACGCTGGCCCAGGAGCTGGACTTCGAGAACGAGGGCCGGAACGCGGAGCGCTGTGCCCGGGACCTGCGCCACTTCCCCTACGTTGTGGTCCCCAAGGTGCACTGGGACAAGTGCAGCAAGGTGGGGACGCAGGGTGGCTGTGCCCCGGCCATGGCTCCAGCTGCCCACGCTGCGCCCCCAGCCACGGCGCCAGCAGCCAGCTGGGGGGGACACCTGGCTGCAGCCTAAGCGGCTGGGCTGGGGCAGCTGCACAGGCCCCCCCTCCTGTGGCCGGGTGGGTTTAGCCCCAGGAGGCAGCTGGGGTCACTCCCTCACCACAGACGTGGGCTCCATGGAGACCAGCTCCTTCCCCTCAGGAGGCACAGGAGACCCCCTCGCCCTGGTAACTGGGCCCGGCAGGGGAGGGACCTGCCTGTACCCCGGGGCCGTAGCACGGGCTGCTGGGCCAACACTAGTTCCCCGCTGGCTGCACCCTGGTCCCTCCTGACCCCCGTCTGCTCCCCGCAGAGAGTCCTGACGGCAGATTACTACGAAGGCTGCAAAATCAACGACGTGAAGAGCATCAAGGCGCAGGGCCTGGACCTCAAAGACGTGAGGCGCTGCCGTTCGGCAAAGTGGGGAGCTTCCCGGGTTGTGCCCAGCTCCCTGGGGTGATTGGGGACCAGGAAGTAGGGCCCGTGGATTCTGGGAACCTGCCCCTGGGCATAGGGCTGCCCATTAAGCTCCTCACCCCCCACGCTGCCGCTATTCTGCGGGTTGGGAATCAGCTGCCACGGTCCACCCCAGAGGCAGCTGCATTCATGGGCAGGCAAAGCGCTGTGAGCGCTGCTGAATGATGGCACTTGCTGTTCAATGTAGCCCTAGTGCTACCCTGTCCCTGAGCCCCCTCGGCGAGACTCCCTCTGCCATCTTGGGCCCAGCTGGCCGTGGCCTGTCTGCTGCCCATGGGGCGCTCAGCGGCTCACCCCCCGTCTCACCCTCTTGCAGACCGCAGACAAGCTGATCCAGATGTTTGCCGAGCAGATCTTCTACACGGGCTTCATCCATGCGGACCCGCACCCTGGGAACGGTACGGGGGCTGGGGGAGCAGGGAAAGGGTCTCACTGGGCCCGGCACAGAGGCTGCGATAATGGCACTGCCCTCTCCCCTCCATGGGCGCCTTTGCCTCAGTGTCCCCCCGGCTGGGCCGGGGCCAGGGGTACCCTCCCATCCCGGCGCCGAGGGGAGGCGGCCCGTGGTGGAAGCAGGTTGGGTGCCTTGCAGTGACCCGCTCTGTGTTGCAGTGCTGGTGCGGAGGGGCCCCGACGGGAAGGCCCAGCTGGTGCTGCTGGATCATGGCCTCTACGAGTTCCTCAGTGAGAGGTAGGGACCGGGCGGGGGGGCAGCGCTCCAGGGCCCGTCTCCACCCCTGCGGGCAGGGATGTGGTTCTACCCCCCGTGGGGCGGGCAGCCCTGGGTGACGCGGCCCCTCTCCCCGTGGCAGGGACCGGACGGCGCTGTGCAAGCTGTGGCGAGCTATCATCCTGCGGGACGACGCGGGCATGAGGGCCTTCTCCGCCGAGCTGGGCGTGAAGGGTGAGTGGGGGCATGGGGAGGGGGCCCGTTCACTGCAGTAAGCTCTGTCTCCACCTCGCTCTGGGGGGGTGTTGGGGGGGGCGCAGAGGCTGGGACAATTTAGTGGCTCAGACCCTCCGGCTGTTAGCCTGGGCCCCTGGGCTCTGCTCCGGCTCCCCTGACGGCCAGGCCTGGCCTCGCCCCAGATTATTTCCTCTTCTGCGAGATCCTGATGCAGAGGCCCATCCACATGGGGCAGCTGAGGCTGGCCAACATCCTGACGCGGGAGGAGACGCTCTACATGCAGGCCATGGCCCGGCACCACTTCGAGCGCATCATGCAGGTGCTCAAGGACCTGCCCCGGCCCATGCTGCTCGTCTTCCGCAACATCAACACAGTGCGCAGCATCAACATCGCCCTGGGTGCCCCCGTCGACCGCTACTTCGTCATGGGCAAGAGGTGAGCGGGGCTGCCCCCCACCCGGCTACAGGCTGCAGCAACAGAGCTCGGCCCTGCCCGGCCCCGCTGTGCCGCACGCTGACGCAGCTGGCTGCCTTCCCACGGGCAGAGGGCGGGCTGTGCCGGCGTGGGGCTGTGCCCATACAGAGGGTGATGCCCCGGGCCTGACCTGGCTCCTTTGTCCCTGCAGTGCCGTGAAGGGCTGGAGCAGGATCGCTGGCCACAAATCCTCAGGCATCCGCAGCAGCAGCCTCTTCTGCTGGCTCCGGGTGAAGTGGGAGAGCCTCAAGTTCGAGATCGCCCTCAGGTAGGGGGGCGTGCGGGCTCCCGCACCAGGGCCTTGACGCGACCCAGGGGGTGCTGCCGGCGCACGCTCCATGCTGGCTCTTGCTTCCTCCCCAGGCAGGAGATGTTCTCCATGAGGCTGATGGCCTCCCTCATTCGCTTCCTCGCCTACGTGGGCTTCCTCTCCGAGAGCGACCAAATCTACGAGTACCTCCAGGCCTAGCTGAGCCGCTGCGGAGACGGGCAGACCCAGGCCTGCTGCGGCCTCGCGGGCTGGCCAGATTGGACGCCAGGGGCAGTGCCTTGCCAGCGGGAGCCTGGGCCTTTCCCTGTGGCTGTGTCAGCTCCGGGGGCCGCACAGACCCTGATCTTACACTAATAAAACGTGTGCGTGCCTGCGGGTGCCCCACAGCGGGTGGTCAGTGGTGCTGCAAGGGGGGCGGGAGGAGCCAGGCCCCCTTGCTCCATGGCTTTCCGGCAGCTTGTACAGTGGGGCGGGGACACCCACTTCTCCAGGCAGCAGGCTGCCCACGCGGCCATGGCCCCTCGTGGCCAGCACCGGGGCTGGAGGGCAGGGGACGAGGCGCACGCCTGCCTCTTCACCTTGGGGTTGCAGCCGGAGGGCCAGCGTCTCTCCCCGCACCACCCCCTCACCCAGCAAACACCACAGCCACGAGCACGTTGTGCTTTTTCTTTACAAACCCCTCCCAGTTCGTACAAAGCCGGGCCCGGACGCCAAGGAATTTACAAGAGCTGGGGCAGGGGCTGGCCCTGCGGCCCCGTGTCCAGAGTCCATTAGAAATGAGCCGTGACGCGGTCGATTTCCAACAAGTCTTCCAGGATCTGCAGGGAAAGAAGCAGGCAGGTCAGGGGAGGGCCTCGCCCCTGGGGTTACTGACTGATCCCACTGCAGGCAGAGCGAGGGGGCTGGCTGGGGCCCTACTCACAATGTCTGGCGTGGTGCCGATCTTCTTGGCCAGCTCGTTGCGCTCCATGGCGCTGAGGTAGAGGTAGCGGCTCAGCAGCTCCCCGTCCAGGATGTTGCGGACCGCGTTCTGCAGGATCCGGCGGTCCACGTGCAGCATCCTGCGGGAGACGAGCTGCAGCTACCGCCAAGGAGGCTGGGGGAGTGGCCCAGGCTGGCCTGCCCCCCACTGCTGCCCTTCCCATGTTCTCAGGGCACGTAGGACAGCCCGGGGAAAGGCGCCCGGGGAAAGCCCCAGGTGCCCCCCTGCTGGTGGGATGGCAGGTTTGTGCTACGGCCAAGAGGCCATGGGGGACCACACGGAGCCCCAGCTCCTCTCCCCAAGGGCCCTAGCAGAGGACACCCCCTCCCCCGCATCAAAGCCTCCCGCCCTGCATGGAGTCCTAGGAAGAGGCTGGCCTGGCCCAGGAGCCTGCTGCGAGGTCTATCCCCCCCTTGCTGTAGAGCTGGGGGGCACCAGGGCTGAGTGCAGCCCCACCCAGCACCTCCCTGGAGACACTTCACCACATCTGCCCTGCTACTGACAGGGGGCAGCTGAGCCCAGGGCCCTGCCCACTGGCCGAGGGTACCGGGTACTGGCCCTCCAGGGTCAGACAGGCTAAATGCCATCTTTCGTTAAGGATCCCACAGAGCTCGGCCCAGATGCAGCCACCTCTGGGGTGGAGCGCAGCCACCAGGCGCGCACCAGAGGGGAAGGGGTGTCTGGCTGCCTGGGCCAGGCCGAGGTTGGGAGCAGGGCCATACCTGAAGGCTCGGGGGTTGAGGCCGGCATGGTGCGACAGCATGGTGGTGAGGGCGTTTTGCAGCATCAGCAGGCGCCGGTACGTCTTCTCCAGCATGGGCAGGAGGAGGCCGATCCCGCCGTCCAGCGTGGCTGGGGAGAGAACGGCCCGGTCAGGGAACCCCCGAACGCCCTGCTTCGAGGGGAGGCTCCCTGGGCTGGGCCAGCAGCGAGCCCTGGGAGCTCAGGGTAACGGACTGGGCGCCCCCTGCAAGATAACACCTTCCGTTGCAGCAGGGGGCAGAACCCGGAGCGAGGCCGGCAGCTCTGGCGCCTTCCCGCCCGCTAGCCCCACCGTGTCCTACTCTGGACCAGTGCTGGGACGCACGTCCCACGACCCCCAGGCGAGCCCCTGCTCCCATCACAGGCTGTGCACCCCCCCGTGCTCCTGACCTGCCCCATGGCCCCACAGCTGCACCTGATGCCCACTCCGCCCTTCCTCTCCTTGGCCCGTCACTCCGACCCCATCTCCCCCCACGAGCCACCGCGCGGCTCCCCCCCCCCCGGTCCACCCACGTCTCTTCCTGCTTTGCCTGCCTCCATGGCCGCCCAGCTGGAGGTCTCTGGGGCAAAGCCTCCCGCGCGGACAGTCTCCACCTTCCCCACTCCCCCACCCACGTGGCAGCTGCCTCCGCAGAGGGCAAGCTGCTCGGCGCAGGCACCCTCTAGTTTGTACAGCCCCCGGCACAACGGGCCCGGCCCGGCCGCTCCCCCAGCGCGTGGGTGGGGTCAGAACTGGGCGCAGCGCTGCCCTCTGCGGGCCGGAGCCCAACCTACCGAACCACGTGATGTGTTTGCTCTCCCAGGCGCTGGACTTCTTGGTGCCGCCGTCGGTGGCCCAGCGGCNGGACCAGTGCTGGGACGCACGTCCCACGACCCCCAGGCGAGCCCCTGCTCCCATCACAGGCTGTGCACCCCCCCGTGCTCCTGACCTGCCCCATGGCCCCACAGCTGCACCTGATGCCCACTCCGCCCTTCCTCTCCTTGGCCCGTCACTCCGACCCCATCTCCCCCCACGAGCCACCACGCGGCTCCTCCCACCCACCTCCGCGACCCCCCCCCCCCTCTGGTCCACCCACGTCTCTTCCTGCTTTGCCTGCCTCCATGGCCGCCCAGCTGGAGGTCTCTGGGGCAAAGCCTCCCGCGCGGAGAGTCTCCACCTTCCCCACTCCCCCACCCACGTGGCAGCTGCCTCCGCAGAGGGCAAGCTGCTCGGCGCAGGCACCGTCTAGTTTGTACAGCCCCCGGCACAACGGGCCCGGCCCGGCCGCTCCCCCAGCGCGTGGGTGGGGTCAGAACTGGGCGCAGCGCTGCCCTCTGCGGGCCGGAGCCCAACCTACCGAACCACGTGATGTGTTTGCTCTCCCAGGCGCTGGACTTCTTGGTGCCGCCGTCGGTGGCCCAGCGGCAGGGCGTCCTCCAGAAGGTGTTGACGTGGGCGCCCACGTGGAAGTCGGCCCTGCGCAGCAGCCGCATCCCACCGAAGCTCTCCTTGGCTAAGACAAGGAGCGGGAGCAACTCCATCAGGGCGAGGTGTGGCCCATGGAGACTCCAGCTCCCAGCATGCTCCGCTCTGGAGGCGATGGAGCACGGCATGCTGGGTGCTGGAGTCTCCATGGGCCGCAGTCCTGAAGGGGCTGGACTAGCCCGAGTCCTCAGGCTCCCACCCAGCTACCAATTTCCAGCCCCAGGTTCAGGGGGCTGCAGGTTGTTAGATGTTCCTGTGGGTTCCATGCTGCTCTTTGTTTACATGCAGCCCTACAGTATTATTATCCGGCGCTGCAGCAGGCCAGAAACAGAGCTACACGGGGAACGGCCACAGCGGGGCCGACCAATGGCCCATCTGGCCTAGTATCCCGTCTTCCAGCAGTGGCCGGTACCAGGTGCTTGAGGTGGAATGAACAGAATGGGGCGATTTCAGTGACCCATCCCATCAGCCAGTCCCTGGTTCTGGCAGTTGGAGGCTCACGGGGGGTGTCCCTGGGCTAATCAGAGGCAAGGTGGGTGAACGAGAGGTTGGTGTAGCTGGATCTCCTGGCTCTCACCCACAGAAGCTGGCCCAATAAAAGCTGTTCCCTCCCCTTGTGTCTCTGACACGGCTCAGCCAGCGGCCACTGATGGACTTGGCTCTTCTCCAGCCCGTTTGGTTGGGCTCCCAAAGCACCAGACAAATACGAGTCTCATTGTGTCCACGCTAGAGGGGAAGGGACTGGCCCCCTCACAGTCCCAGCGCGAGTCACTGGGAGAGCAGGGGCTACCCCTGGTCCTGCGCGCTAGCCACCGGCCCCCACAGGCAGGGGTCTGACTAAGAAGCGGAGGGGGTGGAAGGCCTTACCTTCAGGCAGGTACATATAGACCATGAGGTTGCGATCGCGATCCGACACTGCGAGGAGAGAGCAGAGACCAGCAAGGTTGCTCTGGGCAGCATTTCAGCCCCACCAGAGAGACACAGCTACCCAAGAGCCCCCTGCCCTGGTGGGCACGCTCCAGCCCCCCTTGCCCTGAGTCCAAACTTGGCTCCAGCCCCCATCCTGATCCGCCTGCGGCTGCTGGCTCTGCCCTCAACACGCCCCCACCCCCACCCGGTTCTCGGCACGGTCACAACACTGAGCAGAGGGGGCCCAAGCAGTTCCGGGACTGGGGCTGCCCACAGGGGTCTCCCCCCCGTGCTGGCCTCCATGATCCCACGGCGCCGGGCAGGAGGCCTGGCCGAGCCCTGCGTGCGGGGCATGGAGAAGGAGCAGAACATACCCAGGAAGCCCAGCTGGTCGGTGTCCACCATGAAGTCCACGCTGTACACCTCCAAGGGTTTGGCATCCTGCGGCAGGAGAAGCAGGGGTCAGGGCACAGCCGCGGGCGGGGAGCCAGCACCGCGTCAGGGAGTGACTACGGTGCCAGGCTGAGCCCCGGGCAGCCCCCTCCTCCCCGCAGCGCCTCTCCACCCTCCCAGCTCCCCCGCGGGCCGGGCCCCGCAGCCCCGGCCCTGGCCCCAGCCCGCACCCGGCTGACGAGCGACAGCGTCTTGCTCTCCTCCTGGTAGCGCAGCAGCGAGATGCTCTTCATGACGTCGGCCGCCAGGATGAAGTTCTTGACGCTGATCATCTGGTGGATGTAGAGCTGCGTGTCGATGAAGGCCATGCCCGTCAGGTCGTTGTCCTTCAGGCTCCACAGGAAAATCTGCAGGGGGCAAGGGCACCGGGCTCACGGCCATGGATGGGCAACGCGGCAGGGGGCCGACTGGAACCAGTACCCTGGAGTACCCCTCGCCCCACCCCATCCCAGGGATGGGTCAGAGCCAGCGCTCCCAGAGGGGACAGGCCCTGTACCCCATAACCTGCCCCCAACCAGCCATTCCCCACACCCTGGGGCTGGGTCAGAGCCAGCGCTCCCAGAGAGGACAGGCCCTGTACCCCATAATTCCCTCCCGCCCGAGCAAGCCATTCCCCACACCCTGGGGCTGGATCAGAACCAGCACTCCCCAGAGGGGACAGGCCTCGTACCCCATGTCCTGCCAGCCCACCCTAAAGGCAGCGGCTGCCCTGTAGTGTCTCAGGCTGGCACTGGTTCACGCTCAGACCCCACCGCCCAGGGCACTTAGTCCCCAAGACCAGCTGGAGGAGACGGGACTCTGCTCCCCAGGTGGTGCCCTCCCTGAATCGGGGCCGCTAGCCGCTGGGCAGCTGCTGGGACGGGGTGGCACCAAGGGCCCGTTTCTTGCCCACAGCCCCCTCTGGACCAGGCTCCTTGGCACAGTTTTGTGCCGTTTCCCTGCGGCTGGGGAGGACCCTGAGAGGCTCCTGGCGCCCCCTGCTAGCCCAGCTGGGGAACAGGCCCCTCACCTTCTGGCCGATGGCCGACACCAGGTAGCCGTGGCAGTGGCAGAGGGCTGTCACCGGGCCCTTCTGCTCCTTCTCGTACAGCACCTTGAACTTGTTCTTGGTGAGCGGCTGTCCCGGCTCCGGCACCACCTCGATGATGTCCATGATGAGGATCTGCAGAGACGGGCGGGGCGGGGGGCTGTGAGCGAGGGGCAGCTCCCTCCCGGCTGCCCTGACAGCCCAGCCCGGCCCCAGGGCCACCCGCGCCGAGATCCACACACNGGTGTCATCTGCAAATTTGCTGACCCTGGGGCTGGGTCAGAGCCAGCGCTCCCAGAGGGGACAGGCCCTGTACCCCATAACCTCCCCCCAACCAGCCATTCCCCACACCCTGGGGCTAGGTCAGAGCCAGCGCTCCCAGAGGGGACAGGCCCTGTACCCCATAACCTCCCCTCAAAACCAGCCATTCCCCACCCCGAGGCGAGGACAGACCCTGTACCCCATAATTCCCCCCCCGCCCGAGCAAGCCATTCCCCACACCATGAGGCTGGATCAGAACCAGCACTCCCCAGAGGGGACAGGCCTCGTACCCCATGTCCTGCCAGCCCACCCTAAAGGCAGCGGCTGCCCTGTGGTGTCTCAGGCTGGCACTGGTTCACGCTCAGACCCCACCGCCCAGGGCGCTTGGTCCCCAAGACCAGCTGGAGGAGACGGGACTCTGCTCCCCAGGTGGTGCCCTCCCTGAANCCGGCTGCCCTGACAGCCCAGCCCGGCCCCAGGGCCACCCGCGCCGAGATCCACACACCAGCCTGGGCTTAGGGAGGGGGGCCCCCCCCCCCACCCCCACCCTGTCAGGAACACACGAGCTCAGTGGTCCTGTGGCAGAGCGTGCCCCATAAGGAGCCCAGCTCCATGGAGACAGCCTGGGAAGCGACACCCCCCCCTCCCCCCGCAGGTATCTCTTGGGCACAGCCCAGCAGCCCCCACACGGCGACCTGGCCAAGAGCTGGGTGCAGATGATGGCTCCACCGGGGGAGGGTGGGGGCAGCACAGTCCAGCCCCCATCAAGGTGGAGGGGCAGGGGGATGGGCTCAGTAGGGGGCGCTGTGGTGCAGGGAGCGGGGTGGGAGGAAGTGCAGGGAGAGGATGGGGGAGGCCCAGCCCCAGGCCACCCCGCACTCACCCGGCCACGGCAGGTCACCTCCTCGCCCTGCATGAGACATGTGCCGGCGGCGATGTAACCCTTCAGCCCCGACACCGTCTCCTCGCTCTTCAGCGACACCGTCTTCATGCAGGTCACGTGCTCCCATTCCTCCAGCTCGATCCTGGGCAGGCGGGAGAGGCAGGCACAGGTCAGGGCAGCAGGGAGCCCCACACCAGAGCGGCCGGGGCCAGGACGGGAACTGGCCCAGGGCCCACAGCGCCAGGCTCCTCCTCCCAGACACAAGCACTCACAGGCCAGCATCCTGCCCCAAACGTCTCCCTCTGCTATGGGGGGCGGGGAGAGGCCAGCACCTGCTTCTCGCCCTCTGCCCTCCTGGCGCAGGGTCGGGCCCTCACCCATGCAGCACTCCCAGGGCCGGGCCCTTGTCCCCCCGCCTGGCAGAGCCCCGGGAGACGTCTCCAGAAGAGGAGTGCCAGGGCCCAGGCGCACCCAGCTGCTTGCTCCGCTCACGGGCCCTTACCGGGTGTTGGGGATGGTCTCCCAGCTCACCGGCGAGATCAGCTGGATGGAAAAGGCCTCCTGCTGCGGGTGGATGTAGCGCTCGTCTGGGGGAGAGACCAACACAGCTCCAGTCCCCAGCCGGCCCCCAGGACAGGCGAGGGGCTGGCGCAGACACAGCAGCCCCCCGCCAGTGTCACACACCGACCCAGCCCAGGAAGGTTTGATGGCACCCCCCATCCCACAGCTCTGCCCCGGGGACCCCCCAGGACTCTGTGGGCTGGGGGGACCTTCACAGCCACCGGGGCCTGTGCCAAAGGGACTCTTGCTCCCAGGGAGCCGGGCCATGGGGCCCGCACAGGACAGGGAGTGCCAGCCCAAGCCTGGCCCATAACTGCCCCGCAGGAACCGCTGCCAGCGCTGCACACCCAGTGCCAGTGCGCTCCCCACACATCCCTCCCCAAGTGGGGCAGGTCTCTACTCACCCCGCTCGATGCTCTCAAACTCCTTCTCCTCTCCCGTCATGCGGGGGATGCGGCTGCAGGGGTTGACGACACTGGTGGCCACGGCGTAGACCTGCCAGAGAGACGCAGCTGTTAACAGGCCGCCGGGGTGTGGCACAAAGACAGGGGGGGCCCCTCCACTACCTCCCTGACTGCTGCAATCGGCCAGCCACGCAGTGTGGACACAGGAGAGAGCAGCTGCTCCCCAGGGGCTCCCCTCCCCCTCGGCTGGCATCGTGCGGGCTGCCGGCATGGGGCACGGAGCAGAGCCAGGCAGGAAGGGCAGGACAGCGCCCCCTTTGAGGGCTGTGCCCTGCCAGATGCCCCTTGGCCAGGATGAGGGAGGAGCAGCACTGCCTGCAGAGTGGCGGGTCCTGGGCCGGCAGAGCTGAGCTATCGGGGGACGTGGTGCCCCAGAAGGGGACCCCCCGCAGCACAGCCCGTTCCCACACGGCAGGGCTGCCCCCAGCAGCACCCCGGTACCTTGGACTCCACGTGATAAGCCACGTAGTGCGTGGTGCAGCGCAGCGGGATCTTCCTCACAGGCCACGGAGCGTCGTAGGACAGGTACGCGGGCAGGACGCTGATCCGCAGCTCCCCCTGCGAGCAGAGCCCACGGTCAGCCCCCCCGAAACAGCCCCCGCCTTCCCCCACGCCCCAGAGAGAAGAGCTGCTGGCCAGAAGGACATGTCCTGATGGAGCAGTGCATGCTAGGACCTGTAGGCCCTCTGCGCCCCACCTCCACAGGGCCCAGGCAGCGTCTGTCTGCCCCTTGTGGGGCCCTGGGCTCTGCCCCCAAGCCAGATGTGCCCCACATACCTGCCGGTTGAAATAGAGAAAGCCCTTGGGGCAGTTGACGTTGTGGAAGGGAGCGAAGGACTCGATCAAGCCGTCGATCGTCATGGGGTGCAGGCGCAGGGCACCCCGGGCCGTCACCAGCAGCCAGTGCGGGGAGGGCCCGCAGATGAACACCTGGGAGCAGAGTGGGGTCAGAGTGGGGAGCCCAGGGCCCGTTGCCAGTTCGCTTCGGACCAGGGGCTCCCGCTCGGCCTCTCCAGGGGCTCTTTCCTGCAGGGCTGACTCACCAACCCACAGCCCCCCGCCATGCCCAGGTCTCCCCTCCAAGTGCCGGCCAAACCAGCCTCTGCTTAGCTTCTGGGCTCTCGCAGGATGGCAGCCTGCAGCAGGAGGTCGGGAAATCCGGCGACGTCACCTCCTGAGTGCAGCAGCCAAAGTGCCGTGACCTGCCCAACCCCCCAGCGGCACCCAGAGGGGTCTGGCTGCCCCACCGGCTCTCTCCCGCTGTCACCCAGCCCCCCAGTACCAGCAGCTGAGCCTGGGGCCAATCTGAACAGTGAGGGACTGACCCAGGGGCAGCCTCTGAGCCAGGCCTGCCCCCGTGGCTCACCCCCGAGTAGCCATAGATGTCCTCGAAGAAGCGGAAGCGGGCGACCCGCCCCCGCGCGCCCCCCGGCTCCTCGCCCCCTGCGCTCTCCGATTTCTTTTTGGACAGCTTCAGCTTCTTCTCCCGGAAGTTGATGTTGTGGGGGACCTGACAGGGAGGAGAGATGGTCACAGATGGGAGGGGCCAGCACCAAGCGGGGAACCCACACGATAGCTGGGGGGTTGTGACGTTATGAGTGTAATATAATATCTCATAACAGGGCCAAAAAGAGTTAATTAACTCACAAAGTAACCTAACCTAAAAATAAACCTTAAAAAACTGGTTAAAAAAATAGGTAAATAAATAAAGCTTTAAAACGCAAGTCTGCATTGTTAAAGATCTCAAGGGTAAATGTTTGCTCAGGTCTTGTGGTGTCAGCAAACAAGGCTTGTCTATATGTCTCTTTAAAGGTTGTAGTAACCTGTAGCTGAACTGTTTAATGGATAAATTACCCTGTGCTAATTGCCATAATGTTTAAAAAAAAAAAATTAAGCTTGTTGTTTTCTCAGGCCAAAAGGCTGCTAAAAATGTATAAAAACCCTGGAACATAATCANTCTTTTATATAATAAGATAAAATTCTCAATAATCATCATCATATCTAACAGGTGTGTCTAAACGGAGGCCTGAGGCTGGGTACTGTAAGGGAACTGCGTTGTTCGGACTTCTGAGTAACCTGTATGGTAATAGAGAAGTTGTTTTGTGCTGGCTTGAAAAATTTAAGTATTGGAATATCCACCAGCGTTTGGGGTTTGTCTGCCCCATTTTGTTTGCAGTTCACCCTAATTGAGTGACCTCAGCTGGCTCCAACAGGCAGCACCGTCACAGGGGTCCCCACCTTTCCATGCTCACAGGCAAGTAGCCTGTGGAGGGCGCTGCAGACTTCCCCCCCAATTCTCCCTGGCCCCGCCCAGCGCTGGTCCCCAGGGAAGCAGCTGAGGACAGTCCGAGCTGCAGCCATTCAGCTGCTTTGCACCTGGGACACTAACACTTTAGATCAGGGCACTCGCCCCAGACAAGCCCCCCAGAAAGGAACAAGCTGCTTGGGAGTTTTACCTCCCACTGGGTCAAGATGGTGCATTGCATGCTGGGAGCTGAAGTCATATAGACGGGACCTCGAGAGGTCGTCTAGTCCAGTCCCCTGCACCCATGGCAGGACTGAGTATTATCTAGCCCATCCCTGACAGGTGTCTAACCTGCTCTTAAA
>QXTE01000445.1:30106-51706 GCA_003942145.1 Platysternon megacephalum
TGTCTTGCTTACAACACTCCTGCTAATACAGCCCAGAATGATGTTCGCTTTTTTTGCTACAGTGTTACACTGTTGACTCATATGACCCCCCCAGAGCCCTTTCCGCAGCACTCCTTCCTAGGCAGTCATTTCCCATTTTGTGTGTGTGCAACTGATTGTTCCTTCCTAAGTGGAGTACTTTGCATTTCTCCTTATTGAATTTCATCCTATTTACTCCAGACCATTTCTCCAGTTTGTTCAGATCATTTTGAATTTTAAGCCTGTCCTCCAAAGCACTTGCAACCCCTCCCAGCTTGGGATCGTCCGCAAACTTTATAAGTGGACTCTCTATGCCATTAGCTAAATCATTGATGAAGCTATTGAACAGAACCAGAACCGATCCCTGTGGGACCCCACTCATTATGCCCTACCAGCATGACTGTGAACCACTGATAACTCGTCTCTGGGAATGGTTTTCCAACCAGTTTTGCATCCACCTTATAGCAGCTCCATCTAGGTTGCATTTCCCTAGTTTGTTTATGAGAAGGTCACGCGAGACAGTATCCAAAGCCTCACTAAAGTCAAGACATACCATGTGGATGGGGGGGAAGCGGTAGATAACGCTTGTTACCCTGTCACAGAAAGCTATCAGGTTGGTTTGACACAATTTGTTCTTGACAAATCCATGCTGACTGTTACTTATCACCTTATTATCTTCTAGGCGTTTGCAAATTGATGGCTTAATTGCGTGCGCCATTATCTTTCTGGGGATAGCAGTTGAGCAGACTGGGCTGTCATTCCCCATGGGGGACACACTCCCATTGGCGTGGAGGGCGACTATGAAGCAGAACGTTGTGGGGCGCTTTGGGCCCCCCTACGGCTGGACCTGACGGCAGGGGGACACATGGGCGGCCTCAAACACTCCCCCGTTACCTTCTTAAACCGGACTTTCAGGTTACTCTGGCCCAGCTGGGAGTCGTGGCTGAAAGCCTCGTAAATCAGCAGCTCCTGGTCCACGTGAACCTGCCGACAGGACGAGAAGAGCTGAGACTCCTGCCCCTCCCGTGCCCACCCCTCCCCCCATACCCACAGGTCACACTCAGCCCCAGCTCCAGGCAGCGGAGCCGGGGAAGTGGCAGGAGGCTTGTGAGGCCGTGCTGTGAAAGGAAACCTACCCAGCGATCGCAGGGTTGGAGTAACCCCAGTGGGTCCGACCTCCAGGGCAGGGCAGGCCGGTCCCCCTCCGACCGACACACCCCGGAGCCGGGCAGGCCGGGCCCCCTCAGACAGACACACCCCACGGCCGGGCCGGCCGGCCCCCCTCAGACAGACACACCCCAGGGACGGGCAGGCCGGTCCCCCTCAGACAGACACACCCCAGGGACGGGCTCCCAGGACTCCCAACCAGCGCTCCCTTGTGCAGTGAACGTTACCTTAATATTCAGCCTACGTTTCCCTTTGCTCCATCCCCNCGGGCTCCCAGCACTCCCTTGTGCAGTGAACGTTACCTTAATATTCAGCCTACGTTTCCCTTTGCTCCATCCCCTGCTTGCCGCCCCCGCCCCACGCTGGCCGGCCAGAGCACTACAGCCCCCATCCCCGCTGTGCCCCCCCAGCACACTCACGCTGGCTGCCCCTCCCAGCTTGGTATCGCCCGCACACTTTGCAAGAGTACTATCTGTGCCATTATCTAAATCGTTGGTGACGATATTGACCAGAACCGGACCCAGAACCGACCCCTGCGGGACCCCACTCGTTAGGCCCTTCCAGCATGACTGTGAACCACGGATAACTCCTCTCTGGGAACGGTTTTCCAACCAGTTATGCACCCCCCGCCGCAGTAAGCAGCCATCTGCGCCCCGCCCTGCAGCCCCTTCGCTGCGCCCCTGCCTGGTACGTGCACACAGCGCCAGGGAAGCCGGCCCGGGCAGCGGCACTGCTCCAAGTGCAGCAGGGAGCGCCCGTGACCCAGCTCACCAGCAGGTACGGCCGGCTCTGGCGATTGCCCAGTGCCACCAGCAGGACCTCCTTCACCAGGGGCATCTCCCCCTGCCGCGTCACCTCCTCCTTCTTGGCATCGCCCTGGGCCGCGGGCTGCCCGAACGAGCTGTCCACCAGCACCCGCTGGCCCATGGGGAAGTTCTTCACCAGGAAGACCAGGCGCCAGTCAGGCAGCTGATAGATCTGCAGGGAGAGAGACAGCAACTGAGCTAGGCAGGGGCCCATGGAGGCTCCTCATAGGAATCCCCACACAAGGTCAGAGCAGGGTCTGTAGCCCACTCCCAGCTGTCCCGAGGAGCTGCAGGGACCATCCCCGGATAACAGCCTCTGGAGAAATGTCTCCCAAGCCCCCTCCCTCGGCCTGGCTCAGACCCTGGAGTAGGATGGCTGGTGCTGTTACTCTCATTAGCCATGGGAATGTCATGGCATAGCCATTCTACACTCTTGGATTCAGTCTTGTGGCCAGGAGTTCCACAGGTTAATCACACGTGGGGTCAACATGATTTCCTTGTCTCAGTTTAACTGCTCCCCTTTAGGGCCCCTGCACACTGGGCCAAGAGAGCGATTTCATGCAAGGGGGAGTCCTAGAAACGCCCCAGAACAGGCCCAGCAGCAGGGGGTCACGGCTCAGTGGGAATGCTGTAGCCAGCCAACTCTTCGGGGGATTCAGAGCAGAGCTGAGATCTGGCTGGGACTCACCTCCCAACTCTGGGGGTAACCACTAACTAGGGCCTCGGTTTCACACCTCACCCATCAGCAGCACAGCACCTCCTGGGGGTCCCCTGGGGTCAGCGCCCCCTAGTACCGCACTGGGGCATTAGTCAGCCCTGACTCTGGGGGGAGGGCAGCTCGTACTAAGCCCCCCACCCCACTCCCTGCAGGCTGTTTTGAACCCAGAGGTCTCCCATCCAAGCCCCGGCCAGACTGAACCTTGCTTAGCTTACAAGCTCCAAGGGGCTCAGCACTAGGTGGGCAGGGGCTGCTCCCCAGGCAGTGCCAGTTCAGGCTCCTTCGGGAGGGGCTGGACTAGGCCTTACCTCCATGGCTCCGTTCTCCCGCACCAGCACGCACCAGTGCGTGGGCTCCACTTTGTACTGGTGGGGGTCCCGGTCAGCCAGCGGGAGGCTGCTGCGGCGCGGCTCCTCCTTGGTGGGGCTGAAGAGCGAGCTGGAGTCCCCGTAGAGCATCTCCTCCTCGTCGTCCACCGTGTTACTGCGCCAGGCGGCCGGGGCAGGGGGAAGCAGGGAGAGGCTGTTACGGGGGGTCCAGGCGCCCTGTCACGGAGCACCTCCCCGCCCTGTGCACGCAGGGACGCGCCCACACTTGGGGGGAGACTCATGCACCCTCTCTCGGCCGGGAGCAGCAGGCGCAGAACATAGGGGTCACTGCCGATGGCTCGCACGGCACAGAAGCAGCGACCTGGAGGGGTGGGGGGCTGCCCCCAGCCGTGCCCTGTCACACAGATCACCCACCCTCATTCCCTATGCTGCTCATGCAGACACGGCTCCTGTCCCCCTGCCATGGGCTGCTGGGCACGGCTCGACTGCTGCTCCTGGCCGCTGGGCCACGACAAGCAGCGCTAAAGCCACCCTGCCACATGCATCTCTTCCCACCGATCTGCCCGTCCCCGATGGCCGGGGAAAGGTCCCAGCCTCTCTCGCACCTGATGTCTTGGATGACGGTCTCCACCTCCGAGTGGCTCCTGAGGGAGAGCTCGTCCCTGGAGCTGGTCGTCCTGCTCTCCGTGGTGAACATGCCTCTGACATCGCGGTACACGCACAGCGCGATCACCTTGGATTGCTGCAAGGGAGAGGCTGCAGGTACCACCTCGCACAGCGAGGAGACGCCCAGGCTGTCCCCAGCCCCTGAGCCCCATGGGCATGCGACAGCACACGCCCCTGCACGCTACTGTAACCATCTCTATACAAGGTACGCCTGGTGAGGGACCACTGAAAACTCATCACGTGCTGGTCAGTATCAGCCTGGTAACATGTGTGTGGCAACATTGTGTGACGTGATAAGAATCCCCTGTCTGGTGTGATTAACACGTGTGCCAAATCCCACGGCCCTGCCCAGGCAGAAGTCAGCAAACAGGCCTGTCCTACACCAAGGAATGGGCGCTCTGCTTAATTTGCATTGGAGCGTAAACANGAACCCCACGGCCCTGCCCAGGCAGAAGCCAGCAAACAGGCCTGTCCTACACCAAGGAATGGGCGCTCTGCTTAATTTGCATTGGAGCGTAAACAGAGTCGTCAAGCAGGGAGAGAAGACAAAGTAAGTTCAAACAGGTGAGGAAAAGCAGCAGGGAACATCCTTCCACACAGACTCTGTCTCCTGGTGCCCAGTTGGAATCGCTTTTCAAGAGGGGGCCTGAAACTATAGAACTGAGGGACAAACACCCCCCGTCCCTCGCCCTGCCCATCGCAGTCACCGCTCCCGAAGAGACAAGGGAAGCAGGCGTTGGACTCTGGGGGAGGGGGGTGGTCAGTAATCTGCTGGAGCATGTGGTGAGAAACTCTGCTCGAATCTGATCTAGTTTGTTAAGTTAGTTATTAGTAAATGTCTGGTCTTTATTTTCTTGTGACCATTTCTGACTTTTAGGCCTCATTACTTGGACTCACAATCTCTCTCTGGGTCATTAATAAACTTGTTTTACTGTTTTATTTAATCCCCTGTGTTTAAACCGAAGCGTCGGAATAACTATTTGAGATAAAGTGGCATATTCTGCCCTTAAAGGAAAGTATCTGTCCTGCCCAGGAGCGGGCTGGGCAGTACAGGACGTACATTTCTGGGAGAAGATCTGGGACTGGGGGTGTGTTGGGGTCACCCTGCAGCGTAACCCAGGCTGGCGACGCGGATGTGGCCGGCTGGCCGCAGTCCCGCCCGCAGGTACAGGGGGCGGCTCACAGGCCGGAGTCCCACCCGTAGGTTCCACGGGCGGCTCACAGGCCGCAGTTCCGCCCGCAGGTTCAGGGGGCGGCGCACAGGCCGCAGTCCCGCCCGCAGGTACAGGGGGCGGCTCACAGGCCGGAGTCCCACCCGTAGGTTCCACGGGCGGCTCACAGGCCGCAGTCCCGCCCGCAGGTTCAGAGGGCGGCTCACAGGCCGCAGTCCCACCCACAGGATCGGGGGGCGGCTCGCAGGCCGCAGTCCCGCCCGCAGGTACAGGGGGCGGCTCACAGGCCGGAGTCCCACCCGTAGGTTCCACGGGCGGCTCACAGGCCGCAGTTCCGCCCGCAGGTTCAGGGGGCGGCTCCCAGGCCGCAGGCCCGCCCGCAGGGTCAGGGGGCGGCTCACAGGCCACAGTCCCGCCCGCAGGTTCAGAGGGCGGCTCACAGGCCGCAGTTCCGCCCGCAGGTTCAGGGGGCGGCGCACAGGCCGCAGTCCCGCCCGCAGGTACAGGGGGCGGCTCACAGGCCGCAGCCCCGCCCGCAGGTGCAGGGGGCGGCTCACAGGCCGCAGCCCCGCCCGCAGGTTCAGGGGGCGGCTCACAGGCCGCAGTCCCACCCACAGGTTCAGGGGGTGGCTCACAGGCTGGCAGGCCGCAGTCCCACCCACAGGTTCGGGGGGCGGCTCACAGGCCGCAGTCCCACCCGCAGGTTCAGGGGGTGGCTCACAGGCCGCAGTCCCACCCGCAGGGTCAGGGGGTGGCTCACAGGCCGCAGTCCCACCCGCAGGTTCAGGGGGCGGCTCACAGGCCGCAGCCCCGCCCGCAGGTTCAGGGGGCGGCTCACAGGCCGCAGTCCCGCCCGCAGGTTCAGGGGGTGGCTCCCAGGCCGCAGTCCCGCCCGCAGGTTCAGGGGGTGGCTCCCACGCTGGTACGTTGCACATGCCCACCCCGACCGACAGTACCCGGGTGTGTCCCTCCAGCCCCACCTCGATGGACAGCCCCAGTGTCACACACACACCCCCCCCCCAGGACGGGGGCATGGCAGCCTGTCCCCCACAGCAGCACCGCCTGCTCAGACTCACGTGGTGCAGCTGGGGCTTCTGCAGGGTGAGCCGGTGCGTCCTGCCCCCGTACGTGTCGCTCTTCAGCACGAACATGGTCACCTGGCCCTCGGCGCTCATGATCACCACGTAGGGGTCGGCCACGGCGCAGTGCACAATGGGGGAGCCCAGGTCCACAGGGATGAAGTGCAGCTGATTCACTGGAAGACAGAGCCACCCAGCTGAGCCACGGCCATGCCCAGGGCCACAAGGCCCAGCCCCAGCCCAACCCAGCACCCCCTTCAGATTGGAGCAACGGGTTCCCCCAGCCCTGCATCCCCCCCCATGGGGAATAGACTGAGGAGGCCCCACTCCCAGATCAGAATGGGGGGCCATGGAGGTCCCCGGCATGCACCAGTCCCGCCAGCACCGGACACTGCAGATGGCCCCAGCGCCCCGGTCCCAGCGCGGTGACCAGGGCAGGCAGGGAGGCCTGAGGAGTTGGCAGGAAGAGACGTGGCGGCTCTGCCCATCCGCGGTGCCCACCTCCTTCCAGCAGCCGGATGCCCAGGGGCGACACCTGCACGATGTAGCGGTTCTCTCCAATGTTGCCAGCGAAGACGGTGGGCCCCTGCGTGGCGAACCCGCTCGTGTCCAGCTCCATGATCTCCTGACCCGTCTGCAGGATCTGCGGGGCACACGGCCAGAGGGCAGTCAGAGCGGAGAGTGCCCAACCCTGCCCGAGCCCCAACACTAACCCGCCTGCCCGTCGCCTCAGCAGGCAGACGGGGAGCCAACCCCGCCCCTTGACAAACGGGACAGGTACCGGATCGCTCACCCCCCAACGCAGCCACCTCTGAGGTGGAGCGTGCCAGCTGATAACAGCGCCCAGCAACACCAGGGAAGGCAGGAGAGGAAGCTCCCCATGTCCCGATGAACCCGGGGGAAATCAGGGAGCTGGAACAGAACAATCCGAGCGGGACGGGAGGTTCACGCCCCACGTGCTGGGAAAAGGGCCAGGGCGTTTGTTCTCTCTCACCCGAATACGGCCCCTGGGTCACCCGCAGCACCCGCGTTCCCTGCGCCAGGCCCGTGAGGTCTGAGGAGCGAGGCAGTTTGCTGCTGGGGCGCCTCCCCAGAGACCAAACCGACTCCATGCGCACTCTGGTGCTGCGCTCCCTTGGGCTGGGCCCTTACCATGGTGGAGTCCTCGCGGCTCAGGATCAGGAAGCCATGTCTCTTGCCATCGTCCTCAGGTTCGGGGGGGCTGGGCTCCTTCTCTGCACTCTCCCCTTTGGCGCTCTCGTCCTGCAGGAGGAGAGAATGAAGCCGGGCCCTGGGAGCGCACAGCACCCCCCAGCCCCTAGGAGCCGAGCCCAGCCAGGGGCCTTTACCCCAGCGATGGGATGGGGCGCTCCTCCAAGAGACAGCTCCTGCCTCGCCAGGCCAGACACAGCTAAGGAGCATGTCTAAAAGGGAGCCCTTGGCATGCTGGGATCAGCCCGCAGGAACTGGGGCTCGGCGGAAGCCAGCGGAGGTGCCGGGAGCTCTAGGGGCAGGCGGCTGATGGGCCAACCCAGAGCCTCCCCATCCACGCCGCGGGCAGCCACCCACTGACCTCTTCCTTCTTCTGAGGCGAGATCACGGTCCACATGTCGTAGCAGCCGGGCAGCTCAAAGGTCGTCACCACTTGGGGGCGGATGCTTTTCTGTTGGGAAGAGGTGGAGGCTAGAACTGCAGCTTCCCAGTCCCCCCAGCCCTGGCGGGAGAAGCACCGAGACCCCCGGCTCCCTCCCTGGAGACCCCCATTGCTCCCGAACACTGGCGCGTAGCCCAAACTCTGCCCAGCCGAGGGCCGCCCCTCGCCATGTGCACAGCCAAGGGAGCAGCTTGCACAGACCACGCAGCCCTGCACGCCCAGCAGCTGCAGCATTGCATGCGGCCATGTGGCTGGAGAGCAGGGGCCACGTGCCAGCCAGCCCTGCCGTGACAAGCTCCAGACGCCCCCTTCCAAGCCAGCACATGGGGCAGCAGAGCTCACTCCTCCGGCCCTGCCTGCTCCTCCCCACCCCCTCCCTCAGGCAGGGTCCGGCTCTGCCCCGCTGGGGGCTCCCCCTGCAGGGATTGCCAGGCACCCCCACCCCTCCCATAGATCTACAGGGCGGGGATGCCTGAAGCCCGGATGTGGGGCCTCCCCACGTCACACTCGGACCAGCCAGGGCTCACACGACACCCTCACCCCTGGGCACAGACTCTGCCTCCCCTGCCTGTGCCGGGCTCACTCCGGGGCACAGATATCACCCCCTGCTGGCACCAGGCTCCCCCCCACTGGCGCCAGGCTCCCCCCGGCACAGATGACGGCCCCTTCCCCCGCTGGCGCCGGGCTCGCCCCGGCACAGATGGCGGCCCCCTCCCCCCCCGGGCCCCCGCCTCTCCCCGCCCCCCACCCCCCCCCCCCCCCCGGGCCCCCCCCCCCCCCACCCCCCCCCCGCGCCGGGCACACCCCGCCACACCTGCCCGCGCCTCCCCCCCGCCGGCGCCAGGCGCATACGGGAACGGATGCCGGCCCCTTCCCCCCCTGGCGCCAGGCTTGCCCCGGCCCGGATGCCCGCCCCTCCCCCCCGCTGGCGCCAGGCCCGCCCCGGCACAGATGCCGGCCCCTTCCCCCGCTGGCGCCAGGCTTGCCCCGGCACAGATGCCCACCCCTCCACCCCGCTGGCGCCAGGCTCCCCCCGGGCACAGATGCTCCCCCCACCCCACCCACCCACTGGCGCCAGGCTCCCCCCAGCACCGATGCCGGCCCCTTCCCCCGCTGGCGCCAGGCTTGCCCCGGCACAGATGCTTCCCCCACCGCACCCCCCCGCCGGCGCTGTGCTCACCTGCAGGACAGAAAGGGCCCCGTTCTTCCCATAGCCTGAACAAACCACGATCTCCAGGTCTGGCTCCGGGCTGTTCTGAAACTGCAGCCATGGAGACAAGCAGCGGGTGTCAGGAGCTGCCCCCCCCAGGGACGGAAGCCCCCTGTCCCCGCCCCCAGGACTGGCTGCTGCGAGGGGGAAGTACCACCACCTCCTCTGGGCCTTGTGCTGGAGGGCTGGCACCCAGCCCGGGGGCTGCTGCTTCTGCGTGCGGACGGCTCCACACACCCCAGCCCCCCGTATCCACCCCCCCTTCGCCCCACTGGTCCTCACTGCCCCACCTGTCCTCACGGCCCCCACCGCCTCGGCTCCGCGGAGCACTGCGGGAGCCCTACTCCCGCCCCTGCACCCATCCTATCAGCGTCCCGCCCGCCCAGCTGCCCTGCAGCGACGGGGACTCGGGCGGCCATTGCGAGCGACTTGGCCTTACGGGGGGTCAGACAGGACAGGAGGGACCAGCTGGACTTGCCTTCCCAAAGCAGCCCAAGCGCTGGCTGTTCTCAGGGGCAGAGGGAGAAGAATGGGGCTCGGAAGGCCTGGGGGGCCTTGGAAAGCATTGTCGGCTCAGGGCAAATGCCACCCTGGCTCAAGCTGCACAGAGCACAGCCCTCAGTAGCAGGCAGCAGCCCAGGGAGACTCCAGATCCCAGCATGCACTGCAGCCAGGCCCCGTGGAGCACGGCCTGCTGGGACCCGTAGTCCCAGGGGCACGCTGACGGCGGCACGTGGACACGAGGGGGGCAGGGCGCCGCTGGCTCTGGCGCGGTACACACCTCCTCGGACAGGAAGGCGGGCTCCCCCATGGCTGCGTTGGCACAGGGCCCGATGTTGAGGATGCTGTCGCACACCTGCAAGATACAAGAGGGGGTCAGCGCCCTGCACATAGATCAGACACCGGGAGTTCGGGGGGGACAAGGGACTAGAAATGGGAAACAGGGCTTTCAGCCTCAGGGCAGCAGCTCCAGCCTAGCTCCAGGCCCGGGGGCCTGAAGAACGGGACACAGGGCCCTGCCCCCCAGGGCTCCAGCCCAGCCCCAGGCCTGGAGAACGGNGGGGCTTTCAGCCTCAGGGCAGCAGCTCCAGCGCAACCCCAGGCCTGGGGGCCTGGAGAACAGGACACAGACCCTGCCCCCCCAGGGCTCCAGCTCCAGCTCGGCCCCAGGCCTGGAGAACGGGACACAGGGCCCTGCCCCCCAGGGCTCCAGCCCAGCCGCAGGCCTGGAGAACGGGACACAGGGCCCTGCCCCCCCAGGGCTCCAGCTCCAGCCCAGCCCCAGGCCTGGAGAACGGGACACAGGGCCCTGCCCCCCCAGGGCTCCAGCCCAGCCCCAGGCCTGGAGAACAGGACACAGGGCCCTGCCCCCCCAGGGCTCCAGCTCCAGCCCGGCCCCAGGCCTAGAGAACGGGACACAGGGCCCTGCCCCCCAGGGCTCCAGCCCAGCCCCAGGCCTGGAGAACAGGACACAGGGCCCTGCCCCCCCCGGGCTCCAGCTCCAGCCCGGCCCCAGGCCTAGAGAACGGGACACAGGGCCCTGCCCCCCCAGGGCTCCAGCTTCAGCCCAGCCCCAGGCCTGGAGAACGGGACACAGGGCCCTGCCCCCCCAGGGCTCCAGCTCCAGCCCGGCCCCAGCCACCACGGAGCAGGTGGGGATCAGCCCAGTTCCTACGTGAGAAGGGTCAGTACCACCAAGTCACTGGCCCCAGCCCCCCCTGAGGCCATCTGCAGGGAGGGGCCATGAGGGAGCTCCCCCTCCCGCAGGGGATCAGCGTGGGAGGGGAAACAGACCCCGCATTGCCTGGCCGGGGCCCTGGGCGTGTCAGGCTGCTGGGGAAGTGCGGGGGACTCACCCCCCGGGCTGACACCGATGAGCAAGCGGAGTAGCCTAGGGACAGCTCAGCTCAGGGGCAGAGCTCAGTCCCTTGGGGCAGCAGGGGCCTGGGTCCCACCTAGCTGCCTCCAAGCCCCCGCCAGGCTGCTGGGCAGGGAGCCACAGCCAGCGCCACCCGGCCAGAACAGCAGGTCCGGGGTGTTCAGGCAGCTCCAGGCAGAGCGCGTACCTCGAAGGAGTAGGTGGCCAGCTGGGTCCCGGACTGGGCCTCACTGCCATACACCTCGATCTCATCCACCTCGTCCTGCGGGGCCGACTTTCCCCCTGCAACACAATAGCGAGCCGGAGCCTGGGACGGAGCCGGGGCCGCGCTGCGCCCCCCTGCACTCCTGCCCCGAGCCACGCCAGCTCCTGCACCCCACTATGTGCCCAAGCTCCCCCGCCCTGAGCCACGCCAGCCTCGTGTGTCCCCCGTCTACCCCGTGCCCCCAGCTCCCCTGCCCCAAGCCTAGGGCTGGGCAGCCGCTGTCAGACACCCCCGGCTCCGTCAGACCCCTTCACACCCCCAGCCCCGAGGAGGCGCCCACCTACCAGCCCAGTTCCCGGACGACTCCGACCTCTTCTTCTTGACGGGGGGCTCCTCCTGTGGGGAACAGAGCAGTCAGCGGTGAAGTGGCTGACACCCCCCCCCCCCCCCCCCCCCCCCCCCCCCCCCCCCCCCCCCCTCCCGTCCACCTCTCGCCCCGAGCCAGGGGGCTCCAACCCTTCCAGTCACTCTGCGAATGGGAGGAAGGATGCTTGGTGCTGCTTGGTTTGCTGCTTGGTGCTGATGGCCAGGCCAGCAGTGACCCACAGCAATAGCACCCGGGGGCCACTCAGTGGGAGAAGATGGGGGCTCTCAGGCCTGCTCTAAGGGAAGCCACAGCACATGAGCCGGACCCCTCTCTGGCAACCTCCGGAGAGGCCAGGGACCAGCTGGAGACAGACACCTGGGCAGAGAAAGGGTGGGCAGGCGGGGTTTGCCTGCCCTGCTGCCCGCTGGGCTGTCCATGCTCTGGGACGGGGCTGAGCCTGGCACCTCACAGGCCGTGGGGCTAACGGCTACTAGCTCACAGAGCCATGCTCCGGGGCCCCTCGCCACGCTGACCCGCAGCAGCCGCTAGGCCAATCCCCCGACGGACGGCGCAGCAGCAACGCAGGGAATGCAGCCAGGCTGGCTTGGGCCATAGCAGAAGCCCAGGAGGGGCAGGGTGGGGAGAAAAGCACATGGAGGAGGAAGCGCCCGCAGGCCCTGGGCCGCCCTGACCTGCTTGTCGGCCTGGTCCTTGACAACGTTCACGGGGGGCTCCTGCAGCTTCTCCGTGTACTTGAGGAGGAGGGAGTTACCGAGCCGCGAGCCCAGGAACAGGTAACCCGGCTCCATTGTGATCATCTGAGGGGAGCAGAGAAATTGACGTTCTCAGATCCACCCCTGCTCCGCTCTGGGACTCAAGACAAAAAGGGGATGGCCACGCGGGCCACACCAGCCAGCCCCCGAGCCCGGCCACGCGGGCCACACCAGCCAGCCCCCGAGCCTGACCACGTGGCCCGGGGGCTGCCCGGTCCGGACTGACACTACCAGCAGCGTGTAGATGTTGCGGCTCAGGATGTCAAGCCTACACAACTCTTTTTAGAGCGGCAGGACATGCCTGAGTCTGTGGAGCCAGGCTCGGTGCCTTGCTGCCGCAGGCTGCCACTGGCTGTGTAAACGTGCCCTGCAGAGAGCAGTGGAACCAGGCCTGGGGCCATGAGCTCCTCTGAGCCCCCAGAGCACATGGGTCACTCACAGGGACACTGACACGGTCAGTGACTGATCCCCCCAGCCCAGCACCCACCTGCTAGTGCATAAGGGACTCACAGCAGCCCCTCTGACAGCCCATTCGGGCTCAGCCCCGCTGACCGGCCTCATGTGGAGTCGGCATCGCTCTGGGCACCAGTGTCCCGCCCACGTGGGACGCCCCCACCTGCTCCCCACCATCGGGCCACCAGTTCATTCCCAGGCACACGACGGGGACACTGGCAAGCACGGCACCTAGCCCCATGGCCCCCATCTGCCCGCTGAGGGTCTCTGTAGCCCGGCTACCCTGGCAGAGAGAAAGGCACTAGCCTGGCACAGGGCAAGAGCTGGGATCCCACCTAGCCAGGTCCAGGAGAGTCCCCAGGCAACTACTAGCACCCCCGTGACAGGCCCCCCCGGGAGACCCCTCCTCAGCCCAGTGGCTTACACAGGTGGTAAGGACGCTGGCTGCTGCCTTGTCAAAATGGAAGGAGCGGACGCTTCTCATCCCGTCTGTGATGAGGGTCAGGACGTAGCTAAGGAGAGACAGGGAGAGCGGTGAGGCCAGGAGCTTGTCTCGGGCCCCGCAGGGCTGCTCTGGGCCAGCTGGAAGATCTGCAGAGCTGCTGAGACGGCCTCCGCGATCAGCCCCCCCCGCGGAGCTGGGCACGGCTCAGGAGCCCGGGGAGGGGCCAGGGCAAGCTCTCGCCCACCACACAGCAAGGGCAGCACCCAGGGGCCGAGCTCCACAGCAGATCAGAGCTCGTGCCCTGCATGGCAGAGGCGGGGGAAGCACCCGGGGGCAATCGACGGGGGAGGGGGAACCCCTGCATGGGCACGGATCATGCTGGCGAAGTCACAGCAAGAGCACCGGGGTGAAAGCTCCGTGCAGGGGAGTTTCTAACGCCGGGGCAGGGGGGCTCCGTGGAGACTGGTAGGAGAGCGAGTCAGAGTCATACAATGAGCTCCCCAGAACCACAGGCACCTGCTGGCTGTTCTCCTAGCCGCTAGTGTTCTCTCTTGCCCCCGAGGCCCCCAGAGGCCATGCCAAGCAGCTTCGCCCATCCCTTCCCTTCCCTCTCAGGGGCTGGCCTCACTGTGCACAGGTTCGCCACCCAGCAGCACCTCTGACGCAGCGGGCCCGTGCCACCATCCCTGCCTCACACACACGCAGGGCAGGGACTTGCCCAGGGCCGCTGAGGAGAAATGAACAGACCCAGGAGTCCTGCCTCCCAGCTGCGGGGGGTGGGGGGTGGGGGTGGAATCCGCATCCCACCAGCAAGAATGGGCGGGCTCCTTTCAAACCCTGGCTATTTAGAATCCATGCCCCCCCGACTAGGAGCTAGAGGGAACAGCAGCAGCTCAAATCTCCCTGGGACAGGCCCAGCTCCTGAAGGCAAGGACAGGAGAGCCGGGCCAAGCTCCCGGTGCCGCCGCTGGGGTCTTACATCTCCCCTCCTTTCAGCGAGATCACCATCTTGTCGTAGGAGATGAACGCCGCCTGCGCACAGTCCAGCGTGACCTTCACTCCGTCCTGAATGCCTGCGGAGAGAGAGGGCCCCACTCAGTGCCGGTGCCCCGCGGCCCAGCTCGGCCGGCCAGGCCACCACGACCCCCAGGGCTGTGCCTGAGCTGGGGGGCAGCTAACCGGCAAGCACGGCCCACACAGACTACATGTCCCAGCATGCACCGCTCCATGCCCTGCTCGACCTTGTGCATTGCAGCTGGCCTATAGGCTGCGCCTGCACTGCAGCCCCCTGCTCTGAACCCTGCCCCTCCCATGCCCCTGGCACCACGAATGCAGGGGGGGCCCAGCCCCTCCGTGGCACATGCTGATGCAATGGTCTATCGGAGGGCAAAGGAGCGCACCTATGGACGTGTTAGAGACCCACGGGCACGGCCGCAGTCTCCCCGGGTGAGCAAGCCCCCTCTAGCCCCCCGGTCCCTTGTAGACTAATGACCACCCACAAAGCACGTCTGGCACCAGAACAGGTCCTCCAATCGGAGCAGACCCCGAGTCCTGAGGGGAGGTTCACACCCCAGCCCCACACCCAGAGCTAAGTCGTCTCTAGCCTGACAGCTGCTGGACTGAGGGCAGGTCACTTTTACTGTCCTCGCTTCTCCCCGTGGCCCTTTCCCAGGCAAGCCTGGTGCAGACACGCCAGGAAAAGCAGCACTCTGCAGGGACCTGACTGTCGGGCGGGGGGGCGGCACCCGGCTGTAGACAGTGGGCAGGAATTCAGCCCTAGGGAAAGGTCTCGGAGCGGAGAGCTCAGGGAACAGGACATCTTCCCCCATCCGCTGCCCACAGGCCTCGAGCCGGACCCGGACGGGCCACTGGAGAACTGGCAGTGGAGTCGCCACTAAGGCCTGGCCCGTCTGATGAGAATGCAGGCTCCTGCTGGCGGGAGCTGGCCTGAGCCCCCACTCATCTCACACGCACCGAACTACAGCGCCAACCTCCCTCCCCACAGCTAGGCCCCCTCACGGGCTGTCGGCAGCAAACTTCCCACGCCCAGAGCGGCCGGGGACGGTCGTTCTCCAGGCTACATGCGCCGTGGCCATCGGATTGCTCAGACCCCGGCTCCCAACCGGGCCAGAGTCAGTAACAAGCCCTCAACAGCATCGCTGCCATCGCTTCGGCAGCTGGCGTCTCCCACTCAGGCCAAGATCGCCCAGCCAATCTCCCCACCTTGGTGCCCATCAGCCCCCTGAGCTCTGCCCACAGAACTGCCCGTCCCATGCTGACGGGCCCAGGACAGAGGGAGCGACCCCCTGCCGACAGCAGCCCAGAGAGCCGTGAAGAGGAGGAAAGGAGCGCCGGCTTACGCAGGGGGAACACCGTGGTCCCAGTGGTCAGGCTGTTGAGGGACACTCCGTACGGCGGGACACTCTGGTTCAGATACAGCAGCGAGTTAACCGCGAAGATCACCACGCCTCCTGGAGAGAGAATGAGCCCAGCTGTGAGCGTCAGAGGCATGAACACCAGGGCAGGGCAGCTCCTCCATGCTATCCACATGTGAGTGCTGACTGGAGGGCAGTTTGCGGGGTGGGCGGCTGGCATGAGACCCAGGGACTCATTGCACACATGGCCCCACGCAGCTCTCCGGGCCAGCCCGGGCGCAGTGAGCTGGAGGCGAAGGGCTCCGGACCCCGGCCCAGAGCGCCCCTCACTAGACCTGCAGTTCAGCCCATTCTTCAGGGAAGGCTTGTCAGGACTCGGGCGCACGTTCCCCGGCGTGAGCGGATCAGCTCCCCCAGAACCCGTGCAGAGCCAGGGCAGGGAAGGACACTGCGCAGGGAACATCCCCGGAGCTCTCGCTCGTAGGACCCAGCATGAGGCACCCCCAGGCACCCTCCCATCTGGCCAAACTGGGGTGGGTTCCGGCGGTGGGTAAATTAGATCCTCGCCCTGCTTTAAACCCTTCCCCTGGGGCTGGGTAAGGAAGGATTCGCAGAACTCACGGCACCAGTTACTGCGGAACGGGCTGGGTCTGACCCCTTCCTCTCAGAACCGAGGGGTCTCTCTGCACCAACCCAGGGGGGAGCTGGGGGGGCTGGTGACACAGGCTGTCTGAGCTCCAGGGACAGCAGATGGTCAGAGAGGAAGCTGGGAGGAAATGGGGCTCAGCCCCCCCATATCGCGCTCCAGGGGAGTGAATGCCCCGCACAGCGGGTGCCATTCTGTCCGTACGGATAGCGAGCGTTAGCCAGTGCCAGCGCTAGGCAGACTCTGAGCTGGCCAAACCAGCGAGGCGATAATAATGCTACGATCCTGCACTTACTCGCCACCCGATGAGCCACATGCAAAGCCCCGCACTGCCGCCCACGCCCCGGGCTCAGCTTACAGGGTCTCGAAGAGGCTGAGCGACTTGGCCAAGGCCACAGCGGAGGGGGGACCGAGCCCAGGAGTTGTGCTAGTCTCATGCTCTAGCCACCAGGTCGCAGCCCACACCTGGGAAGCAGACGCTCGTCTCACCTATTGGCTTGGGCACGGCCAGGGCCTGCGTGCAGTCGAAGGGCAGGTTGCTGAGGGACCAGATGACCGGATGGACCTTCTGCATGATGTTCAGAGAGATGGCCACGATGCTGCACGTGTCCTGGCGCACGGCCACCCGCCTGCACCGAGGGGAAGGAGAGACAGCAGCTCGCATACACTCCGCCCCCAGGCCGGCTCAGGGAGCCCGGAGCGGGACAGGCCACAGCAGCGTGAGAAGGGAGCAGGGAGAGATGCCACCGGAAGTGGGTGGAAGGAGAGAAGGGTTGGGGTGCGGTCTCCCCCAGAAAGCTGGCTGCCCTGTGCTTCAATATCATTGGTCACATGCTCCCCACCAGCCCCCACATCCTCTGTTTTCCCAGTGACTGCGTCTGGCTCTGCTCACCTCACCTCTGCGGAGCGGTCTCCCCTGCTGGGTCCCACCGCCCCAGCCCCTCCACGCTGCCCCTCCTCCCAGGAGAGCTACCCCAGTGCTGCAGGTCCGTGCTGCGGCACTCACTCGGATTGACCCACAGTCCAGCTCCGCAGGGGCTGCACCAGCCGCCCCTGGCAGCCCAGAGCCCCCTGCAAACAGAAATGGTTTCCCCCACCACCGAGACGCAGCACAGCGCCCCCCGCAGCACCAACTCAGAGCACAGCGCCCCCTGCCGAGTCGCCCTCCAGCGCCTCCATTCAGCACCGAGCAGGCCCAGCCTTGCATGGGATCCGAGCCGCTCAGTGCCCGAAGTGGGCTGGCCGGGACTCCAAGCTGGCAGCAGCCTGGGGGGGCGGGAGGGACGTACCCGGGCCAGGTCTGGTTGGGCTCGAACAGGATGAGCAGGGTGGGCTCATAGTAGCCATACAGGAACTGCATGTCGATGATGTTGAGCAGCTTCTCGTCCAGCTCCCGCACGTCAATGATATAGCTGGGCAGGAAACTCGATTTCTGGCTGCAATGGGGCAGGGAGAGGAGGGAAAACACCGTCACACAGAGAGTCTGGGAGGCCGAGCCTAGCAGGCCGCCCCCCTCCGGCCCAGCCACCCCCACGGCACCTTCCCCACAGCCTCCAGGCAGCTCCCGGGAGGGCCCCTTGGCACCCCATGCTTGGCCACGCTCCCTCAGACGGGGCCTGCGACCTGGTGGCTGTAGTATGACCAGAGCCCTATGGGCTGTCCCCCTCTCTGAGGAGGAGCGAGGCCTGTGGGGAATACAGGTCTCAGCTCCTTGACCAGAGAGACGTGGCAGCGCCGACGTCTGCAGCCCGCAGGTAATCGGCTCTTTACACGCGCACTGGACCCCCGGCACACTGCCAACATGGCCCCCTGGGCATATCCGCTGCTGGGCGCCTGCACCCTGCAGGAGAGGGCTGGCTCAGTTCATGCAGCAGCGTCCCGCCCCCGGCCAACCACAGGGTTCCCTGCCTATTCTCGCACCGGTTCTGGGTCGTTTCCCGGCCCAGCCAGCACTGGGAATGGCCCAGCCCAAGTGCAGCCCCTCTCGCGCCAGGGGGAGATCCTGGGCTTTCAGATCCCATCGCCCCCTTGCCTTTTCCACCCCCAAAAACGTGACTCCAGTGGCCAAGTTCACAAAGTGCCAGAGTGCACCCCGAGGCGCCCTGCGGGTGAGGGCTGGGAGCGGGCTGGCGCAGAGCTCAAGTGCAGGGAAGCCAGGTGGCGAGCGGAATGAGGGGATCCCGTGAGCCAGCAGGGAGCTGGGAACGCTGCCAAGGGGCTCTCGCCCTGTGCCCACCAGTGCAGGGGGGAGTCCTGCCAGGGCCAGCTCTGGAGCCTTACCCCTCTCCCATGACCCCCTCGTGCTCGTCCGTCAGGGTCTCTCTCCGGAAAGGCAGCACCACCAGGCGCGTGCCGTAGATCAGCATGACCGCGCAGCGCCCGTCCGGGTCCACCCGCACCTTGGGGATGTGAACGTTCTGCACAAAGCCATCCTGGGAGCACACACAGCGCAGGGAATGAGCCACCCCGGCCTCATGCCAACCCAGGGCAGTCCGCCATGGAGCCCCCCCCCTCCTCCCCGAGCTTCACCAGCCCCCACAGCCACCTTGAATGGCGGGTCTCCTTCAGGCAACCCAGCCAGACAGCACAGGCCTGCCCTGGCGCTCGCTGGGCCCCAGGGCACTGAGCTCCTGGATCTCTCTCCTCCGAGGGCGGAGAGAGGGGGCTGGACAGGGCACGTGGGGGTCACTCCCCCTCTAGCTCTGGGAAGCCCAAGCAGTGGTCTCAGCCTGGGGAACGCAGGCTGTCTCCATTCAGATGCACGGCAGAGGGTCTCAGTCCACAGCGGTGGCTCAGACTCAGACTGGATCATCGGCGGCCATGGTGGCAGAGTCATGCTGGGGGAGGGGACCTGCCCCTCCTCCTGGAGCTGGGCCATCTCCCACGTCTCCTCTGAGGTTAGGCCTGGAGGCACTCGCCCCAAAGTCCTCAGCACAGCTCAGCCTCCTCCTTTCAGACACCCCAGCACTGAGACTGGGGTCCCGCCTCTTCCTGACACGCAGCAGCCTTCGGCTACGAGGGGGCCGAGGAGAACCGCCGGCCCCGCCACCTGCCCAAACACCTGGACTGGGCCCTTTCCCGGCCATTTTTCACACCCATCCCTCGGGAACGGAGGGCAGGGCTGTCGGGACAGGAAGGAGCACAGAGCTCACAGCACTGAGTGGACACGATGCCACAGGGCTAGTGGTTGCCACCAGAACAGCCCCCAAAGCTGCCTCCGTGCTGCAGCGGGAACAGGAAGGTGCTGACCCCCACAACCAGCACACAAGGACCGACCTTTAGCTCAGGCTCCTCAAAGTAATGGAGGGAGAGGGTCTTCAGGTCATGGGTGCCAGGGTCGTATTCCACCACCGAGAGCTACGGAGGAGGAGGAGAAAGTGGGTAAAGAGATAGCGCCCCTCGGTTCAGGTGAGCACCATCCACGTATACGGCATCTCCACGGACTTCAAAAGCCTGCAGGGAGCACTTTGCCCAGCCCTGAACTGCAGCCACCTCCTGGGAGGAGTGCCACGGCTGTCCTGCACACGGTGTAGGACAGGGCCAGCTGAGTTCAGCCAGCCCCTTGGTGTCATGCTCCGGCTGAAAGATGCCCGCCACCTCCCCCATGGCACAGCACCCCGTGGGGCATTGCCTAGGTATGGACGGACTAAAGAACAGCACCCGAGACACTACCCAGCACCGTCCTGAAGCTCGCCAAGCTACTCCCCACGCTTCTGCCCCAGTCCCAGGCCTCTGAACTGGGGCTGGATCTAACCCCTCCCGCCGCTGGGCTGGGGGGATGGATGTAGCTGCTGATCCATTGTAGGAGCCTGCCTCCCTCCCCCCCCACCCCCCACCCCCTTGGAAGTTACCTTGGCATCCTTGAAGCTGAGCAGCAGAGCGTCCCTCTTGGCTCCTGCCAGCTGCACGCTGGCCATGGACATGACATTGCCAAAGAAGGAGAAGGAGGCCACCAGCTCCAACTTCTCCTTGTGACCTTTGCCCTCTGCATGGGCCAGCAAGACAGAGCGTGAGTGAGAGGCCGAGGCTCTGGGGCTGGGCCCTGCCCCTGGGCCGGGGCAGGCCCGGCACGCTCTGCAGGGCTCCGCCTGACCCACTTCCACCCCCACCCTGCGGAGAGGAGTCAATGGCCTCACAGATCTCACCGGCACGAAGCACCCCCAGATAGTCACTCCACACTGCCCCCTCTCAATCCACCCATGAGCCCTCCTTCCAGGCCCAGTGTGACCACTTCGCTGGGCCACGGCCCTTCCCCAGCGACTGCTGCAGTGCTGGGAATTACTCCATGTCCCCCCCACGGAACTTCTCTCCCTCCCCGGGGATCACTCCCCTCCCCCCCCACGTTAGCTGTGGGTTAGCCAAGTCAGCCAGTTTTCACACTTCTTCTCTCCTTGCCAGCCGCTGATCACTCCATCTGCCTCTCTCAGCTCCCTCCGGTCTGTCAGCACCAAGAGACAGGCCCAGGGCAGAGAGCCAGGAGCTGCAGAATTCCCACAGCTCGCAGCTCTTATTCCTGGGGACTCCCGTCCGAAGGCCTGCCCCACTGGAGAGCTTAGCTGGCAGGGAAATAGTGACCGACACCAGCGTGTAAGTGGCTGGCAGGAGGCTTTGGAAAGAAGGCCCCAAGGAGATGCTGCCCATGGAGATTTCCCAGCTCTCAGAGTCCAGCTGCAGCTCACGCAGGGGCGGGCAAGTGCCAGCCCCTGGTGCGTGGAGGGGGGCGCTGCCATTGAGTCAGTGCCAGAGAAAACCCTGGAGGCACCAGGATTTCCACAGCAGCTGTGACCCAAAGACCTTCCAGAGTCACACCAAGCGCGGCTTGGATTCTACTTCCACCAGCTCGTGACCTCAACAGGAAACGGAGGCTGTCCTGGGTTCCAGCCCTCCCTGCTCTCACCCCCCACATTCCAACCCCGCCCCGGGGCGATCCCAGGAGCTGCAGCAGAGCCCAGACTGCCCCCCCCCCCCNGACGCCACAGGGCTAGTGGCTGCCACCAGAACAGCCCCCAAAGCTGCCTCCGTACTGCAGCGGGAACAGGAAGGTGCTGACCCCCACAACCAGCACACAAGGACCGACCTTTAGCTCAGGCTCCTCAAAGTAATGGAGGGAGAGGGTCTTCAGGTCATGGGTGCCAGGGTCATATTCCACCACCGAGAGCTACGGAGGAGGAGGAGAAAGTGGGTAAAGAGATAGCGCCCCTCGGTTCAGGTGAGCACCATCCACGTATACGGCATCTCCACGGACTTCAAAAGCCTGCAGGGAGCACTTCGCCCAGCCCTGAACTGCAGCCACCTCCTGGGAGGAGTGCCACGGCTGTCCTGCACACGGTGTAGGACAGGGCCAGCTGAGTTCAGCCAGCCCCTTGGTGTCATGCTCCGGCTGAAAGATGCCCCCCCCATGGCACAGCACCCCGTGGGGCATTGCCTAGGTATGGACGGACTAAAGAACAGCACCCGAGACACTACCCAGCACCGTCCTGAAGCTCGCCAAGCTACTCCCCACGCTTCTGCCCCAGTCCCAGGCCTCTGAACTGGGGCTGGATCTAACCCCTCCCGCCGCTGGGCTGGGGGGATGGATGTAGCTGCTGATCCATTGTAGGAGCCTGCCTCCCCCTCCACCCCTACACCCCCCCCCCCC
>QXTE01000445.1:66325-86244 GCA_003942145.1 Platysternon megacephalum
CCAGCCTGGGGCCCCCTGCCCCAGCCCCCCAGCCCCAGCCAGCCTGGGGCCTCCTGCCCCACCCACCCAGACCCAGACCCCCAGGCCCAGCTTGCCAGGATCCCCGCCTCCTCCTGCACAGGCTCAGCCCAGGGGCCCTGGTTCCCGTCTCTGACAGCAGTGAGCGGCCGATACTTTGGGGATGGGTCATGAAGCCCCGAAGAGCCACGTGGCCCCATGCGGGAAAGTCCTGCCAGGCCTGGTCCCTCTGCTGGGGCAGAACACGGCCGAGCCCTTCTCCTTATGCCAGTGTGTGAGAGCAACTACCTCACCACAGACCCAGTGGCCTAATGGATAAGGCACCAGCCTCCGGAGCTGGGGATTGTGGGTTCAAGTCCCACCTGGGTTGGGGGGGTAACAAATATTTCTGCTTTTCCCAAACCGCTAAGCTGGGGGAGAAGCTGAAAGGTGTCTTGGGGTGGGGTGAGGGCGCCAGGGGCAGCGAAGCGCCAGGGAGCAGCAGTCACAAAGGGGAAGCCTGGCTGGCTCCCAGAGCTGTGGGTAACAGATTGTAGGGCCCCCCAGCCACAGGGTAGCCCCTGCCCCAGGGATTTCCTCAGCACCAGCCTTCCAGTGCCTGAGCCGCTCCTTCCTCCCTGGCCTAGCCCCGCTGGGTGGGGTCTGCTGGAGGGGTTCTGGGATGGGGTGGGGGGCTGATTGGGGGTTCCGGGTTGGGGTGGGGGTTGCTGGGGCTGGCAAGTGGCACCGAGGGGTTCACGGGGCTGGCGCCCCTTGCGGTGGCAGAGGCACGTCACTCACCCCGGCTGCGTCTCCCCTGCCCCGTCTTTCTGAGACTGGCTTCCTCCGCGGTGACCTGGAGGAGGGAGGGACGGACAGGGAGCATGAGGGTTGGCTCTCACCCGGGGGAGCCCTCTGCTGGCAGCAGCCGCCTGAGGGTGCCCCATGGGGCCCAGACCTTCACCTGAGTAGTGAGCCTGGGACCCCTGGCCACAGCCCCCCGCAGGGCCAGGCATGCGCCCCGCTCCACCCAGCTGTGAGCAGGACGCTGGCACTGCCCCTTAACCCCTTCACTACCAGGCCGGCCCCAGAGCTGTGCCGGGCCGTGAAGTTAGCCCACCTGGCTGGCCCCGCCCTGCAGCCTGCGTCATCCCCCCTCCCCCTCCACCCCCCATCCTGGGGGCTGGACCTTACCAGGTCGGCCTGCGAGGCGCCTTTCTCCTGCTTCTTCCTCCTCTGCTCGGCCTGGTAGAGTTGCAGGGACATAGCGTGGTCGTGCGGGTGCCCCCCGCCAGCCTCCTCCTGCCGGAGCAACACACACAGCTCACCCAGTGCCCCCCACAGCACCGACGCGGAGTGGCCCCCCCGCTCCCTGCACCACAGCGCCCCTACTGAGCCCCCCGCCCCGCTCCCTGCACCACAGCGCCCCCTACTGAGCCCCCCGCCCCGCTCCCTGCACCACAGCGCCCCCTACTGAGCCCCTGCCCTTGTTCCTGCACCACAGCACCCCCTACTGAGCCCCCTGCCCTTGTTCCTGCACCACAGCGCCCCCTAGTGCCACACTGGGGCATTGTGGTCAGTGCTGACTGCCAGGAGAGAGCACCTGCTTTTTCTGTGCCCCCCCGCCCCTCCAAAATACCCCATCTCCCTCCCCCATCTGCCCCCTGCCTCCCTCGCCCCCAGACCTCGGGCTCGTCGCCCCCCAGGACGCTGAAGAACTTCTCCAGGAGGAAGAAGGCGTAGATGCCGCCCAGCACGGCCAGCAGCTTCCAGATGGTGTCCCTGGTCCCGGCCTCCTCAGCCCCGTGCGCGTGCCCCTCCTCCGCGTGCGAGTGCAGGCCCAGGAACTGCAACGACAGCACGAGGGAGTCTCAGCCGGGGCGGGGGGCTCGCTTGGGCACGCGGGGACTCCCCCTCTCTGCCCACGCACTCCCCGTGTGTAAGCACACGCCCCTGCCAGTGCCACACACCCATGTGCATGCTCCCCCTCCCCCCACACTGGCCAGCACACACGCAGCCCTCTGCACACTCACGTGCACTCACTCCCACGTGCCTATACGCACACCCATGTGCCCATATGCACTCGCACGTGCCCACATGCACAACCACGTGCCCATATGCATACCCATGTGCCCACTTGCACACCTATGTGCACACACTCCCACGTGCCCACATGCACACCCATGTGCCCACACGCACACACTCCCACGTGGCCACACGCACACCCACGTGCACTGGCCCACGTGCCCACGCACACAGTCGCCCGGGTGCTCACCCACGCCCATTTCCAAGCTGTGCACGCAGCCGCTCACCTGGGGGATGAGGTGGAGCAGGGCGTCCCCGGTGAGCGAGCCCACGGCCAGGCTGACAAAGCCCTGGATGACGTAGGGGTAGGCGCTGGCGCAGGCGGTGCACAGGAGCAGGACGATGCCAAACAGCGCGCACAGGCAGATCACCAGCGTGGCCAGCGAGCCATAGATGTACCCTGCGCAGAGAGCGGGTGTTACCCACCCCGGCCCGGAGCCCCAGGACGCGGAAATCCCAGGCAGCCAGATGCCCCCGTCCAGCTCCTCCCCAGGCACTGGAGGCAGGAAGGAGCTGGGGTCTGCCCCCGCAGGGCACAGATGCGGGAGGGGGCAGGGGCCAGGCACTGTCCTCAGTCCCGAGCCGTTAGGGGCTGTGAGGACATGGGGGCACCGTGGGCACCGCCTCCCGCCCCACCACCAGATGCTTTGAAATGGTGAGATCTCCCCACGCCTCGGGGGCTGGCCCTTGATCTAACCCAGCCAGGACAGAGCACAGGGGCCCCCCGAGCCCAGCACCCCCCGCACAGGAGACAGGGCCTCACTCTCTGCCACGGTCAGTCGGCCGCCGGGCGTGCTCAGGTGAGGGACAGAGCAGGCCCTGCTGAGCTGCTGCTGGACCAGAGCCGGGCTGAGGCTGGTGAAGTCCGGGCCGGAGATCCCCGCGTCGGGGTCGAGGCTGTAAATCTCCAGGAGGTCGCCGGGGCTCAGACACATCTGGAACCACAGATGGGGAGTTACTGACGGAGTCGGCGGCACCCAAGCCACGGATCTGAGCCCCCCGCGGCCCAGAGCCCTCAGCCAGGATAGCGGCCTCCCCACGGCTTTGTGCCGGCTCCAGCGACATGGACCCAGGCCACCCCCAGACGGTTTCCTGGTTCTCAGCCTGCCCTGGTTTGCTGCCAGCCCGAGGCCCAAGCATGATGCTCTTGCTGCCACGCTGCCTGGGCTGGCGGCTCTTTGCTTCCTGCCCCTGGGACCTGCCCCGAGGGCTGCGGCTGCCCCTTGCGAACCAGACAGCCGGACACGACTCCGGCCCCAAACTCAAACACGGGTGGGAAACGGCCCGATCCCGCAGCTTTGCCCCCAGGCCTCTGCCCAGCCAGGCTGCTGCCAGGCGGTACCAACGGCCCTGAGAAAGGCTGTTCTCAGCCCTGAGAGGGGAGCATGGGAGTCATAGAATCATAGAATCTCAGGGTTGGAAGGGACCTCAGGAGGTCATCTAGTCCNCCCACCCCCAGACGGTTTCCTGGTTCTCAGCCTGCCCTGCCCTGGTTCGCTGCCAGCCCGAGGCCCAAGCATGACGCTCTTGCTGCTACGCTGCCTGGGCTGGCGGCTCTTTGCTTCCTGCCCCTGGGACCAGGGCCGGCTCCAGGCACCAGCTGACCAAGCAGGTGCTTGGGGCGGCCACTCTGGAGAGGGGCGGCACGTCCAGCTATTCGGCGGCAATTCGGCGGAGAGTCCCTCACTCCCGCTCGGAGCGAAGGACCTCCCGCCGAATTGCTGCCGCAGATCGCGATCACGATCGCGGCTTTTTTTTTTTTTTTTTTTTTTTGCTGCCTGGGGCAGCAACAATCCTGGAGCCGGCGCTGCCTGGGACCTGCCCCGAGGGCTGCGGCTGCCCCTTGCGAACCAGACAGCAGGACACGACTCCGGCCCCAAACTCAAACACGGGTGGGAAACGGCCCGATCCCGCGGCTTTGCCCCCAGGCCTCTGCCCAGCCAGGCTGCTGCCAGGCGGTACCAACGGCCCTGAGAAAGGCTGTTCTCAGCCCTGGGAGGGGAGTGAGGGAGTCAGGACTCCTGGGTTCTGTTCTCGGGCTGGGGACAGCCTCCCACTAGGGGTTGTGGGGAGAGCAAGTGAATTGGGGTTAGGAAGGAGAGAGCTGGACGCGTTTCTGGCGGGTGGTTGGTGATGCTGGGGGTTTGTGTCTCTGCTTCAGGGCTTCAGCCGGCCACTGGCGGGGTCAGGAAGGGATCTGCCCCAGTGTATTCTGGGAGGATTTATCTCCTTCCTCTCAAGCACTGGGAATGGCCATGGCAGGAGATGGGGCACTGGGCGGGGTGGGCCAGGGCTCTGAGCTGGCCCTGGCCAGTCCCTTTCTCTGGTGTTTGGCTGGCTGGTTCTTGCTCACATGCCCGGGGTCTGACACCCGCACATGTGGGGTGGGCAAGGAGTTTCCCCCCAGTCAGGCTGGCAGGGACCTCGGGGGGTTCCCCTTCCCCTGCAGCGTGTGGGTCACTTGCCGGATGAGCTGGGACATTGCCCTGCCTGTGGGCTGTGGTGCATTGGCCACGTTTCGGCTGTGGGGTTCGCCTGGGGGTGCTGAGGGCCTGTGACACCCAGGAGGTCAGACTCTGATCTGGGCCCCTCTGGCCTTTAACCCGATGATTCTCCAGACGCCCGTGCCCTGGATTCCGGCTCCCTCGGACAGCCGGCATGGGGAGAGCTGTGGCCCCGTTGCCTACCGTGTCCCAGACGAGACCGGGATCGTCCGGCTCCCTCTGCCCGGGGAGGCTCCGTCTCAGCCGCCTGGGCGTGTTGCCGTGGTGCAGGTCCAAGTGATCGTCGGGGGCTGTGTGGTTGCCGGGGCGCTGGTTGTCGTGGGGAGCTGACGTGGGCTCCTCGTGGTGATCGGCGTGTGCTTGGTCGTCATGGTGATGGTCCGTGTGCTCGTCTTCTGGCCCCAAGGCCAGCTGGCCCATCAGTGCGGTCAGGCCTGTCACAGGCCAAGCCCGTCATGCCAGCTCCCAGCCCAGTCGCCCCTTGGCAGGAGCGGCCCTTCCCCTGCAGCCTCCTGCCCCGTCCCCATCTAGTCCTCCCCCACCCCAGGGCTCACCCCCCGCCTGCTGCCCCGGGCTCAGAGCTGGCTGGGGCCCGGGGATGCTGGCGCACAAGCTGCCCAGAGCTCCAGGAGTGGAACATGGCCGGGAAAATCCATCCCGGCTGCTCCCCCCCCACCCTGAGGCAGGGGCTGGGACGGGGCTTTGCAGGAATTTCCCCCTCCGAGCCGGGCTCCCCCGGTGAGAGGGGCGAGCCCAGCCAGGCTGCGGGGGAGCCCGGCTCTCTGGCCTGCAACGAGGACACTGCAGCCTGCGGGGGGCCGGAGCGGGGCTGTGCCCGGGGCCTCTCGGAACCAGCGCCAGCCCTGGCCTGGACCGGGCTCATGGCCGTCCCTGAGCCTGTCACCGGAGGGTGCCGTGCTCACACCTGGAGCCAGCAGGTGGCACACGCCCCGTTGGCAGGGGAACCCGTGCCAAGCGCCCGCTGGCCACGGAGCTGTGGGACCGCAGGACCCATCGCCCTGTGCCAGCCTTTCCCACGGGGCAGGGGCTCAGCAAAGCGCCGTCCCCCTGGGGACCCAGCCCTCCCCCATGGCCTGCTGCAAAGGATTCTGGGGCCCTGCGGGGAGGAGGCGGGGGGGGAGGGGGGGACCGAGCCCTCGGTTACCCCCGGCCACGGCTGCCCTGACTCACCTGCCAACGTCAGGTTCTGGGACTCGTTGCCGTAGCGACGGAAGATGTACCCCAGGAAATAGTGGGGGGGCGGCAGGGCGTGGAAGCAGTCCCCCCGCAGCACGTGGTACGTGACCGTCACCAGCACCCGCCCGGCCACGTCGGCTGCCACCCGGCCAGAGACCGCGGTGCTGTTCTGCAGGACGTGGCCCGCGTCCAGGCACGGCTGGGGGGAGAGGGCTGATGAGAACGGCTCCCAGTCCCAGCCCAGCCCCACCTCTGCCCCGTGGGTCTGGGCTCCCCCAGCCGCCATGGGGTAGAGTGAGGGGTGGATTCGGCAGCGTGGGGGTGGGACACACCAGGGAAGGAGAGTGAGAAAGCGCCCACCAAGCGGAGATAAGTCCGGACACTGCAACAGGCGCTGGGAGCTCTCCTGTGGCTTGGGGGGCATAGGCCTGGGGGTCAAGACCAGCTCCCGGGCTAGGGGTGTTGGGGAACAGCAGCAGCTGACATGCCTGACCCAGGCCCACCCATCAATGGGATGGGCTTAGAAATACTAAAGCGGGGTCTCGGGGGGTGGCCGTCTCCTGCTTTTCTCAGCAGCCTGGAGGGCTGGAAGCTGCTGGGCATTTGTGCTGTGAGTCTCCTGTAATCCCCTGACTCCAGGGCCTGGAGCTTTAGGACCCTCCCCCAGGTACCGCGAGACGTGCCCTAGAGGTAAGATCTGGTGATACGGGGAGGGGGGCAAGGCGTTAGCCTGACAGCGACAGATCAGGGTGTCCCATAGGCTCCCGGGGGGACCTCGGCCCCTCTCCCCACACAGTGTTTGAGGAGGGGGGGGTCACAGCTGGTGGGTTGGACACCCCCGCCGGGCTCTGCCAGCCAGTTCCAGCCTCAGTCCCAGGAGCTGTTTGCTAACAGGTGGACGACCAGCCAATTTCCTCCTTGGCTGCAGTCCCAGCTCTCTCGCCAGCGGCCCTGGCAGCACCACGTGGCTGGAACGGGCCCGGCTCACGCGACCGCCTCACTCCAGCTCTCGGGTGGCCCTTGGCACCGCACGGACTGTCCCGCGGCCCCGCCTGCGCTGCTCCGGGGCAACGCGACCGGCGAGTGACGGGGGCAGCCAGGCTGGGACACGGCGTCTCGAGTCGGCAGGGGTGATCGCCGTGGGCGGGTGACAGACTCCTGGCCCCATCCGCACTCCACTGACTGGCACAGGGCTCGACTGGGGCAATCGGACCTGGCTGTGAGGGTTGGTGTTTTCAGAGAGGGACTCTAAGCTGACTTCACCCCCACACACACCTTGCGCCCCAGCTCTGCCAGGGACGGCAGCACAGCCATGCCACGGGGCTTGCATGACTTGAGCTTAATAGTCAGTGCTGGGGGGGTGTCATGGAGTGGGGGGGAAGTCAGGGCCCTGCACCCCTCTTCCTGGGATTCACCGTGACTCTCAGCCAGCCAATAAAACAGTCAGAAGGTTTATTAGACGACAGGAACACAGTCCCAAGCAGAGCGTGTAGGTACAACCAGAACCCCTCAGTCAGGTCCTTCTGGGGGGTTTAGGGAGCTTAGCCCCCAGCTTTGGGGTTCCCTGCGTTTCACCACCCAGCCCAAAACTGAAAGCCAAACTCCCTCTAGCCGTCTCTCTCCCCCTTCCCCCAGCTCCTCCCCTCCCTTTGTCCAGTTTCCCCGCAAAGGTGTCACCTGGCACCACCCCCCTCCTGGCTCAGGTTACAAGCTCAGGTAACTCTCAAGTAAAACCATCCCCTGCTCTCCCACCCCCAATGCAGACAGTTCCAGTAAAACTAGACGACATTCCCGGGTCACTCCGCCCCTCTCCCTACTGCGTCACGGGGGGCTGGGGGGACGGAGAATGGGACTGTACGAAAAAACAACTCAATCGACGTCGGCTACTGGTGCACCAGGGAGCAGTGCAAACCTACAGAGCACCACACCCAGCTCGTTGTGCCAAAAATGTTGTTAACATCCCGACTCCAGTGTGTGGCCACAAAAATCCGGCCCAATCCCCTGGAACAAAGACGGGGGCCACTCCTGTCTCCTGCCCACAACCCGCAGCAAGAACAGCCCATCGCATGGCTGGACGGTGCTGTGTAGTAACTAGGGACACGACGTGTATAGGGAAGGGCTGATCTGTGATGTCCCTGCTCCAAATTCCTGTGCTGCTTCTTATAGACACAGCACTGGAAAACAGTGCCAAGCCTCGCTACTCACAATCAATTTAGAACGACACCCCTCAGTCAAAGTCCCGGACCCAATCGCTCCCCACCATCATGGTGCTAAAGCCCCGAAGCGCCCGTCCCCCATGGGGTAAAGCCCTGAGCCCAGAGGTGACAGGAAGCCGGTCCTGTCCGGTACAGCATGCTGGCCAGAGCCAGTACACAGACGACCACACCGGCAGGGGGCAGCTTCCCCAGGCCGGCAACTTAAAAGGGCCCGGAGCTCCCAGCCACCACTGCTGCAGCCGGAGCCCCGGGCCCTTTAAATAGCTGCCGGGGCCCCGGGGTAGTGGCGGTGATTTAAAAGGCCTGGAGGGGGGGTGGTGATGGGTCGGGGGTTCTTGGGGGGGGGGAAGGGAGGGGGCGGATGGGGGGGCAGGATATTTGGGGAGGCACGGCCTTCCCTACCCCGCCCTCCATACAGTTTTGTAACCCCAGTGTAGGGGGCAGTAGTGACACACACAGGATTCCCCAGCAGGGAGCAGTCTCGCACACACACACACACACACACACACTTACCTGGTGCCTGTCTGCGGCTCTGTAATTCTCCCGCACGCCTCCCAGCAGCTCCGCCACTTTCTCGGCCGTGGGCCCCGCAGCGGGATTCCCGCTGGAGAAGCTGGTGAGGAAGGCCCCGGCTTTGGCCACCCACTGGCCGCCCCTCACTGCAGCGCAGGTGGCCGCGGGGTCTGTCAGGTAGAGCAGCACGCCAGCACCGAGCTGCGGGAGCTCCGTAGCCGTGAGGTTGGCGTCGCCCGTCCCTGCCTTGCCCACGAGCGTGAAGATGTCCGGCACGGAGATGCACTGTGGGGAGAGGGGCAGAGCTGGGGCTCGCACACACCACACCCCACTGAGACCCGGCAGCCTCTTGCCATCGGTGACAAGCTGGGAATATGGCCTGGGGCCTGCAGAGCCACTGGCTGACTGGCGTGTCCTGCCACGCCTGACCTGGCTCAGGGCTAGGCCACGCTGGGGGAACTACCCCGATCCATCTGCGGGGTGGGGAGCTGGGCTCAAAGGGGACATTTTACCTCAGCATCAGACCTTGGCGCCCTTGGGGCAGCGAGCCCGGGGCCCGAGGAGCTGGGATCCCCAGGGCGCTACCCTGCCAGTGCCCGGCTCCGGACCGCTGCTGTGTGAGCTTCGGGCCCTGCTGCTTCCAGTCAGCAGCAGAGAGCTGGGGAAGGGTTTAGGCCGACGGTTTCCAACCTTTCCCTTCCCAGGACCCTCCCCAGAGCCCTCAGCCCCCTTGAGAGGGACAGGGTGGACCCTGGGCACCATCCCTGGCTGAGCTCCCGCTCGGAAGCATCAGAAGGGTTCTGCACCACGGGCGCTGGCAGCTGGGCCGATGGTCTCACAGTCGGACACCTGACATTGGCAGCTGGGCCGATGGTCTCACAGTCGGACACCTGACATTGGCACCCGGACGCGTGGCCGGATTCTGGGACGTGCTGAGCACCCAGCAACTCTCGGGGGCGGTGGGCACCGGGCAGCCGTGACCAGCAGGCCGGTTGTGTTTGCCACCTCATGCCTCGGTTTCCCCATGTCAGGTGGGGGTAAGGCTGGGCTCGCTCGCTCCGGGGGGTGGTGGTGAGCTCACACACCAAGCTCTCGGGGGGCCCGACACACTGACACGCCCTTCAGTGACACGCAGGCGTGGTCGTCCCTGGGACGTGATGCTAGGTGTCCAGGTCAGGAAGGGACCCTACTGATCACCCAGTCCCAGGGGAGCCCTGTCCTAGGGGAGCGTTTGCCTCTTATCTACCCTTCAGCAGCTCTTATCAGGCGATGCAAAGCGGGAAGGGCCAGCTCCCTGCATGCTCTAGCCAGGGGTCACTGGGTTCCTCTCCGGTGCAAAACACCCCCCAGGCAGCCAGTCTCAGAGCCCAGAGCTCCAGCCTCGGGCAATGGCCGTGTCGCCGCGCCAGGCTTGGCTGGAGCTCCGGCTCTGCGGCCCGGGAGGGGGGTGGGTCTCAGAGCCCCAACTCTGGCTATTTTTAGCACGGTGCTGTGAGCCCCAGGCTACAGACCCGGGCTCACGGGCCCGGGGTTGGTTGGTTTGTTTTGCAGTGTGGATGTACCAGGGAGGGGGGAGCGTAGGCAGCTGGGCTGAGACGGCATCTCTGGGCCTGCCCTGGAGCCTGGGAGAGACCCGAGGGCAGTGCCCAGCCTGCAGCTCACAGCCAGTCCCAGGCGATTGAGCCCCCTGCTCCAGCGGCTGAGGCCCAGCCCCGAGGAGGGGCCAGGAAGAGCCGTCCCACTACTGCAGTAAGGGGGCTTCTGCCTTCCCCAGACGCATGGGGATAGGAGATCCGCCCGGGTCCCCTGCAAAATAACAACCACGTCCACTGCACACCCCCACTGCACACACCCCCACCTACACACTGCGCACCCCCACTACACACACACGTACACACTGCACACCCCACACTGCGCGCGTACAAACTGCACACCTCCACTGTGTGCGCACACCCCACGTACCCACTGCGCACCCCACACGGCACACAAACGCACATAGTGCACATATGCTACACACATACACACACACTGCAAACAGTGCACACCCCACACGTACCCAGTGCACACACGCTGGGCACAAGGGGAGCATGCAAACACAGAGTGCACGCACTGGGCAGAGCACCTCCCTTGCCCCTTGGCTGGCCATGGACACCCGTGCGAAGCAGGCGTGCCAGGCTCCTGCTGGCGGCAGGGCGGGGCGAATGCAGTGCAGGCCGAACTCCCACTGACGTCCTAGGGAATTTCCCTGACCAGAGACTGCCCAGGATTTGAACTCGTCAATGGTAATAATCTGAGGCACCTCAGTAACTGCAGCCCTGGACAACAGCCCGAGCCCGCCGGGCGCAGCTGAGATGTTCGTGATAGAATCGAGGCCACAGGCTGGCTCTGCCCTGGCAGCCCCCTGGGCAGGTCCCCGGCTCCACCCCACTCCTGCAGTCCGGCCACGGCCAGTCTGGGCTGATTCTGCTCACAAGGGGCTTGAACTGCCTGCTCCCGTCTACACTAGCGAACACTGGGCTGGTGCTAGGGGTGGTTCAGAGACATGCCGGTGCAGGGGGGTCCCCGGGGGAGGAACCTGCCCGGGAAACGGGGGCCGAGGGGCCGGTTCTGTGTCTGGGGAGAGACGCCCTGTGTTTACGGCAGGGGAGTACGGGGTTAAGTGATGGCAAACTGCCAGAGCTGGCCTGGATCCCAGCCACCAGCTGGGGCAGCCAGGAGACCCNACCTACACACTGCGCACCCCCACTACACACACACCTACACACTGCACACCCCACACTGCGCGCGCACAAACTGCACACCTCCACTGTGTGCACACACCCCACGTACCCACTGCACACCCCACACGGCATACAAACGCACATAGTGCACATATGCTACACACATACACACACACTGCAAACAGTGCACACCCCACACGTACCCAGTGCACACACGCTGGGCACAAGGGGAGCATGCAAACACAGAGTGCACGCACTGGGCAGAGCACCTCCCTTGCCCCTTGGCTGGCCATGGACACCCGTGCGAAGCAGGCGTGCCAGGCTCCTGCTGGCGGCAGGGCGGGGCGAATTCTGAGCCTTGCTCCCTTGCAGTGCAGGCCAAACTCCCACTGACGTCCTAGGGAATTTCCCTGACCAGAGACTGCCCAGGATTTGAAGTCGTCAATGGTAATAATCTGAGGCACCTCAGTAACTGCAGCCCTGGACAACAGCCCGAGCCCGCCAGGCGCAGCTGAGATGTTCGTGATAGAATCGAGGCCACAGGCTGGCTCTGCCCTGGGCAGGTCCCCGGCTCCACCCCACTCCTGCAGTCCGGCCACGGCCAGTCTGGGCTGATTCTGCTCACAAGGGGCTTGAACTGCCTGCTCCCGTCTACACTAGCGAACACTGGGCTGGTGCTAGGGGTGGTTCAGAGACATGCCGGTGCAGGGGGGTCCCCGGGGGAGGAACCTGCCCGGGAAACGGGGGCCGAGGGGCCGGTTCTGTGTCTGGGGAGAGACGCCCTGTGTTTACGGCAGGGGAGTACGGGGTTAAGTGATGGCAAACTGCCAGAGCTGGCCTGGATCCCAGCCACCAGCTGGGGCAGCCAGGAGACTGGGATCCCCTCCCACCCCTGCCCGGCACATGCTAGTGCCAGTTCTGAATGCCCCAGCTACGCCAGGGCTCCCCCATCCCTCGGGGAGATGCTCCTCCGGCTGGAGCCATCCCTGCACGCGCCCTCCCTGAACATCTCCCCCTTGCGTCGCACCCCCTGGACGGGGCGCTCCTGCCGCAGCCTGGCCGCGATGCCCCGGCTGGGAACCTGCCGTTCCTGCTGCCTCGGCCCCTCCCGCCCGGGCTGGAGTTTGACCCAGGCTTTGCTCCCGACCCGCAGAGGAAGGAGGGGAGCGGACCGCGCCTGGCTGCGGCGTTACCTTTCCACACGGCACTGCTGGGCACTGCACACGGGCCGCCAGGATACTTAAGAGGGAGTCCAGGGCAGCGTGGGGCAGAGAACCTTCTCCCGACGCCAGCAGGGCCCACACGCTCTGCAGCACCTGCTCCGGGCTGCGCGCCGGCGCCCCTCGCCCCGGGCACACAGCCCCCCCCAGGCAGAGCAGAACCAGGGGCACCAGGAGCGCCATGGCAGCGCCCTCGAGGCCCACGCTGGCTCGGGGAGACGCAGCGGCTCCGGCCAGGCTCCCAGAGCTGCGGGGAGCAGTGGCTCTAATCCTGCAGGTATTTGCTGCTGCCGCCTGTGATTGGCTCAGGCTGAGATTGCCTTGGGTTAACCATTCCACAGAACCCGTCCAGCTCGGCAGATCCTCCTGCGATAGGGTGGCTCCGAGTTACCCAGCCCAGCCCATTGTCCCGCCGGGGAGTGGCGGGGCTCTGCTCTGCCAGGAGAGCGGGCACGGCCCCGCTCCAGCATCGTCAGCAGAGCTGCCCCCGCCGGGAGGAAATGAGCAGGCAGGACCTGCTCCCAGGCAATTGCCCAACAGGGTTCCAGCCCTGGCCCTGGAGACGGGACAGCTCATCCGCCCAGCGGCCCCAGCTCCCCCACGAGGAAGGAAAGCCCTGCACGGGGCAGACGCATGGACAACAGGCTCCTGGTCCCCAATCTGGTCCCCTCTGTGCCTTAACTCCCTCCCCTGGAGGCCAGCCCCCGTCCCCCCCTGGGGACTGTGAGGGTTTGTGAACAGCAGGGGTGGTTGTGCTGGAGACGGGCACTTCGCTCTGCCCTGGCGAGCCCCGACCATCACACCGGCCTCGTCAGCCCCAGCGCGCACCACAGCCGGGGAACGGGCTCCCAGGGGAAGTGACTCACGCAGGGTCATGCAGTGAATCAGTGCAGAGCTGGGGCTAGAAGCCCTGACGCCACAGCCCTCTGCTGTAACCACTAGGACACGCTCCCCCCCCAGAGCCAGGAACCCCCTGACTCATCCTTCCTGTGGCTCTAAAGGCTAGAGCCCATTCCCCTCCCAGAGCTGGGACAGAACCCAGGAGTCCTGGCTCTCAGCGCCCCCTGCTCTATCCCACTAGGCCCCGCCCTCCTCCCAGAGCTGGGACAGAACCCAGGAGTCCTGGCTCTCAGCCCCCCCTGCTCTATCCCACTAGGCCCCACCCTCCTCCCAGAGCTGGGACAGAACCCAGGAGTCCTGGCTCCCAGCACCCCCTGCTCTATCCCACTAGGCCCCATTCCCCTCCCAGAGCTGGGGATAGAACCCAGGAGTCCTGGCTCCCAGCACCCCCTGCTCTAACCCACTAGGCCCGACCCTCCTCCCAGAGCCGTGACAGAACCCAGGAGTCCTGGCTCTCAGCCCCCCGTGCTCTATCCCACTAGGCCCCACCCTCCTCCCAGAGCTGGGATAGAACCCAGGAGTCCTGGCTCTCAGCCCCCCTGCTCTATCCCACTAGACTCCACAGCAGATTCTTTAGTGTCCCCACGTGAGGGGAGAGGAAGGTTCATTCTGGGCTGGGGCTGGAAGGGTCCCCCATGTATCCCGATCAGTGGCACTGGAGTCGGGGGGCCCGTGCTCCCTGGAGGGAGGGTCTGTTGTTGAGGGGGCACCAGTGGACCAGGGGAGCGGGGCTGGGAGCAACGTGGGCATGTGGACAGCGTAACCTGCGCTCAGCTGCCCTGTGTGCTAGCGCCCCCCGGTGCCAGCATCGGAGCCGCGCGCTCTCGGCAGGGCAGCGGGAGCCTGGCACTCGGGCTGGAGCCCTGGATCCTGCAGACACAAGTGCAGGCCAGCGACGGACCCGGTGGGAGGAGGCGTTGCAGCCGCACGCAGGCCTGGCCGTGCAGCAGGGTGACACCGGCAGGACAGTGGAGCTGTTAGTGAACCGTACTGGGGAGCGAGGCCGAGACACCACTGCCTGGAGCCTCTCAGCATCCCGGAGCCCTGGGGCCCGAGGGGGTCAGATCAGCCCCCCATGTTACTGCCTTACGCACACAGGCTGCTCCGGGCAATCTCGGGGAGCTGGCAGAAGCCCTAGTTCCGGACTGGATAGTCGGCCCCTGTGGGAGCAGCTGCCCCAGGACGATGATCTCACATTAGGCAGATGCTCAGGCGTGGGGCGCGCAGCCGAAGCCTCGGGAGAAGGGATGGAAGCCCAGGGAGGCAGGACAGCCCCAGGAATACCTGCAGGGAGACCCCAGCAGAGGAGAGCAGGTGGCGCGTTCCAGCCGCCCGGGGGAGATGCATTGCCGGCGGGACGCCTGGGCGGACAAAGGAGAAGTGCCCGCCCCAGGACAGCACTGCCAGGAACCCCTCGAGCTGCCCGTCAGACAGCGCAATGACATCGCGACGCTCCGGGAATCCCAGAGCGGAGCAGGCTCAGGCTGCCGGGCCAGGACAGCAGCAAGGGACAATCCCCCCCTCCGTGCACACAGCAATGGTAACGGGCAAGGCCTCCTGCAGCGCGATTCCTGGGGGGACGGGACTCAAACTCACCTGTCGCAAAGAGTAGGCGCAAGCGACGCACGTCCAGCGAGAGCAGAACGCAGCCCGTGGGAAAGTGCGAACTAACCCGGACGGTAACAGGCACTGCCAGCTGCAGTGTGCAGGGGTGGATGGGAAGCACACTGTGCACACACAAACACACACACACACCACACTGCATGAACACATACACACTGCAGACCGCACACTGCACGCACACACTGCACACCCCACCCTGCACACACAAACACACACACCACACTGCACGAACACATACACATTGCACACTGCACACTGCACACCGCACGCACACACGTACACACCCCACCCTGCACACAAACACATACACACTGCACACCCCACACTGTGCACACACAAACACACTCCACACTGCATGCACACACGTACACATCCCACCCTACACGTACACACTGCACACCCCACACTGTGCACACACAAACACACACACACACACACTCCACACTGCATGCACACACGTACACACCCCACCCTGCACACACACACGTACACACTGCACATCCCACACTGTGCACACACAAACACACACTGTGCGCACAAACAGACATACATACTGCACACTCCACCCTGTGCACACATATGTACACACTGCACACGCACGCACACACACCACATTGCACACACACATGTCCACACAGCCATGCAGGCCATGGAGCTGCTCAGGGTGCAGGGTCGTGATTTCAGCGCTGCAGTGCAAGTAGCAGAAGGAGGCGTCCCCTGGACAACGGAGCCCATCTGAAAAGCCCGGGGGGATGTTTTCCAAGGCAGTGGGTGCCTCGAAGGAAAGCTGCGAGTGGAACCTGTGAGGGAAATTCCAGTAGCACTACGCACTCCAGTACGCAAGGAGCTTGCAGGGCTGCAGAGCAGGGGTATCTTAACACCTGGCGGGGCCAATGCAGCCTGAGTTACCAGCATGGTGATGGTAAGAAACCATCAGACAAATAATGCATCTGCAGAGACCTGAAGCCTCTGGACCAGGCATTGCAAAGATGCCACTATCCACTGGCCACAACCGATGACATCTTGCCAGAACTCTCCAAAGCCAGAATCTGTAGGGGCCGGGCTGTGAGGAACGGGGCTTGGCCCGTCAGCCTGGACAGAGTCCGGCATGCTGACAGGCTGTGCAACACTGTCTGGTTGTTACACGTGGCTGCGCAGGCTGATGGGCATAAGCCCGGCACCAGAGGTGTTCCAGAGAAGACTCATGTAACGTTGTCCGCCGTGACTGCAGAGCGTGAGTGCGGGGAACCCAGCACCAGCCCCACGTTGGCTGTGAGTTCTGTATTCGATTTCACCCACCAGTTACCAGGTGTGAGCTCCTCAGGCCCTACAACAGCCTAACCCGGGAGTCACAGACAGGCCCCGTGGGCGCCCCCATCTGTCCTGCCACCTGTGAGATAGCTGGGCCCTCCCCCCAAGGACACAGCAATAGTCAGGTTACTCCCTGTCCCAAAGGACCCGTCACTCACCCCAGGGCCCCTGCGCTTTAGCTCTCACCCCAAAGCCCAGGCTTGTAGCCAGCCCTATAATAAACCATACACAGATTTATTACCTAGGAAAAAGAAGTTAGAGAGTTATTTACAAGCTTAAAGCAGGTAACCATAGATACACAAATGAGTTACATCTTAAGTTCCAAAAAGTCATAGACGTTTCTATGCTCAGCAAGCTCCATACGTCCTTTAGGGCTAACCCGGACTGAGCACTGGGGATCTCTTGCTTATGCTTAGAAACCTGCCCCCGCCCCCCCAAGTCCAAGCAGCACAGAGATACAATTCTTTCTTGTTAAGGATTTTTTATCCCCCTCCTCTCTTCTGCTGTGAGCTGCAAATTCAACTGATGGGAGGAATCCATGTGCATGACTCAACTTCATGAAAGGGAGAGCAAAACAACCATCTTTTGTCCTCTTTATCATTCCACAATGGTCCGTCTGGTGTCGATGGGCCTTCCCTGTGGGGCAGGACGTGACACCTTCTGCTGGAGACCAGCACTTCACACTGGTTAATGTCTCTCTCCTGCCTGGTGAGTTACACGGTCACAGAGACTCCCCATCCAACCGCTCAGATGTTCCCTTGCACTAGGGGATACGGATGTTATACGTGAGATTAATGCCGGCAGGATTCAATAAAGTCTAAACATTTAACACATTCTTAGAAGCCTAAAACCGATCTGAACAATTATAGCAGGCAGGTGAGCCAGGCTGGTTCCAGCGACATATTTGTCAGTGTTCCCTTGAGACTGGCATGGGCTGGCACCTGATCTGCCAGCGTCACAACTCACCCAAGCACCAGGGGCTACCTGGGGTGAACATAACGCAGACGCCATCCTCCATGCAGGTGAAGGGAGCAATGACACAGACGCGGAACGAGACTGTGACTGAAAACGACCAGCCTTTTCTACAGCGATGCGGGGACAAGAACCTAACACTCAGGCCAGAGAAAATGTGACCCGAACTTGGTGAGGTGACAGGCATTGCTCAGGGCAGAGGGACTGAAAGCAGATCCCAGCTAGACCAAGACACTCAGAGACATGCCAGCTGCAGTGGATGTGACGGGGCAGAGCGCTCCGTAGGAATGATCATGTGATGGTTGCTCTGTTCTGTTCATTCCTTCTGGGGCACCCGGCACTGGCCGCTGTTGGAAGACAGGATCCTGGGCTAGATGGACCCTTGGTCTGACTCAGTCTGGCCGTTCTTATGGATCCATTCTCTGTCCAAGTTCTGACCACCCCTGGCTGCAGGAACGGAGCCCAGCTGCCAGATGATATCGGATGGGCTGCATGGGAGAAAGGACTGGCTGTAGCTCTGCTGGGGTCTGAACAGGGGCACCCCAAACAGAACAAACGCTGCTGGCTGTGGTATTTGGAGGGGAGCGTGACGCTCTCCTTGGGGAGCCTCTGTGGTACCCCTCTCTCTGCCTCAGCAAGAGAGAGTTTGGCTGGAGCTTAACCTGTGTGACAGCCCCTGCCACACCGGTCTGTCCACCTCGTCAGCAAACGCCTCCTGTCTAACCCTCGCCTGGCAGGCACCGTTCAGTGAACCCGCTGTAACGATGCTGCCTCTGGCGGGACACTACCGAGAGTATCAATCCCGGACAAATTGCTCAGAGCAGGGCAGTCACAGCCCAAGGCTGGAGTTCCTTTATTATTAAGGCACCAAACCGGCCAAACAAAGAGGACTTTGGTTTTACCCCACTGGCCAACCAGAAGTCATACGAGCAATTTCCTCAGACACTCCAGTTCCCTTGTATCACCACCAGCATCGCTTCTTATGGGGATGAATGGTTATGAAAACCAATACCCCAGTAAAGGAAAAAAGGGTTCTCCCAATCCCAAAGGACCAAGCCCCAGACCCAGGTCAATATACAAATCAGATCTTACCCACAAATCACGCTGTTGCCAATCCTTTAGAATCTAAAATCTAGAGGTTTATTCATAAAAAGAAAGAAATATAGATGAGAGCTAGAATTGGTTAAATGGAATCAATTCCATACAGCAATGGCAAAGTCTTGGTTCAGGCTTGTAGCAGTGATAGAATAAACTGCAGGTTCAAATCAAGTCTCTGGAACATCCCCAGCTGGGATGGGTCCTTCAGTCCTTTGTTCAGAGCTTCAGTTTCTAGCAAAGTTCCTCCAGACGAAAGAAGCGGGATTGAAGACAAAATGGAGGGGTTTCCAGGGCCTTTTATATCCTCTGCCCAGGGCCGGCGCTTCCATTAGGCGACCTAGGCGGTCGCCTAGGGCGCTGCTATTTTGGGGGCGCCTGCGCCCCCGCCGCCCGTTGAAATTTGGGGGCGGGACCTTCCGCCGCCGCTGTTGGGGGCGGGATTTCGGGGGCGGGACCTTCCGCCGCCTAGGGCGCCGGCAGAGCTGGCGCCGCTACTGCCTCTGCCCTGTGGAAGGAAAACCCTTTGTTCTTCCTGTGGAAAATCACAGCAGCCAGGAGGAGTTTGGAGTCACATGGGCAAGTCACATGTCCATGCATGACTCAGTTCTTTACAGGTTGAGCAGCCATTGCTCACATGCTACCTTGAACGTCCCCAGGGAGGCTCCTCATATGTGGATTGGAGTCTCCCAAGGTCCATTGTCAGTTAAGTGTTTCTTGATTGGGCACTTAATCTGAAGAGTCCCTTCTCAATAAACTGGCCAAATGCTTCACTGGTGCTACTTAGAATTAAACACACTGAGATACAAGTACACAGCCAATATTCATAACTTCAAATACAAAAATGATACACACATACAGACTGCATCATCATAACCAGCAAATTACAACCTTTTCATGGACACCTTCCTGACCTCCTTTGTACAAGATTTGGTGCAATTATAGGACCTTGGTTGCAAGAATGAGCAAGAGAGCCCAAGACAGGGCAGGTTACAAATCAAACCGAAATAACACGCTTCCTGGGACTACACGTGCCTTATTGCATGTTACGATCTTTGCCTAAGCAGTTTTCTCACGTGCATCAAGCTCCCAGCACCTCCAGCCCTCCGACCACAAGGATCCACCGTGGATCCAGACCCCTTTGTCCCCTAAGCTCCTTCTTTGTGCTCCAAAGAGGCTGCAGCACACGCTGATGCGTCTCCAGCACTACCAGGCACCCTGAGCAGGGCCCGTCTACCCTGCGTTGGCGAGCTGGGGGAAGGGGATAGGGACACTGAATCCACCGACATGCTGCGCTGTCTCCCTGTTTCAGGAGCGAAGCCGATGGATGTCAAAGAGGCTGCGGAGCCAGAGCACAACCCTAGCGGGGGGATGTGTGTGTGTGTGTGTGTCAGAAGCCCAAAGCCAAGAACCGGGAGGAGCAGAACTGTATTTCCAAATGAAGAGGAGCCGCGTGGGCAGGATGGAGTCGTATTTCGCGGACACAAGTCTGTTGTCCCCACCTCGTTATGTAAATACACCTGCCCCACACCTGGCTCAACGGGTAGTGATCAATGGCTCCATGTC
>QXTE01000445.1:87417-153604 GCA_003942145.1 Platysternon megacephalum
ATTCTATGATTCTATGATTCTGGGCAGTGCCTGCTGTCTGAGACAGGCTCGAGGGTGGGCGCTCTGGCCAGGAATGAAACCCAAGCTCTGCTCCTCGGCAGAGGGGCCTGATGCCGGCCGGTCGTGTGATAACCGCCAGCAGGAGGAGGCTCTGGCACCGCATGGGAAAGCTGAGGTGGACTTACTTACCTCCCATGCAAAGCAGTACCTGAGGGCACTGGATACGTGCCAACGTTCGGGAGGGTCGGGCCTGGCCCGATACAAGCAGCAAGGCAGTGACTGGCAAACCGCCAGCCGCTTTGCAGATACAGCATCCCACTGACAACGGACCCCAGTTTGCCTGGGAAGAATTCAAGAGAAATGGGCGTCTGCCCATCGCCCCCACCCCGGCACGGCACACCCACCGAGTAATGGGAAGTAGAATCAGCTGTGACAGCTGCTGAGAGACTCGTCCACAAGGCTGTTTCTTCTGGGTCAGGCCCCGGTTAGCCGCCCCCGGGACCAGCCCCTCACCAAGGCGTCAGGCCCCAGTTAGCCGCCCCCGGGACCAGCCCCTCACCGGGGCGTCAGGCCCCGGTTAGCCGCCCCCGGGACCAGCCCCTCTCTGGGGTGTCAGGCCCCGGTTAGCCGCCCCCGGGACCAGCCCCTCACCGGGGTGTCAGGCCCCGGTTAGCCGCCCCCGGGACCAGCCCCTCTCCGGGGTGTCAGGCCCCGGTTAGCCGCCCCCGGGACCAGCCCCTCACCGGGGTGTCAGGCCCCGGTTAGCCGCCCCCGGGACCAGCCCCTCACCGGGGTGTCAGGCCCCGGTTAGCCGCCCCCGGGACCAGCCCCTCTCCGGGGTGTCAGGCCCCGGTTAGCCGCCCCCGGGACCAGCCCCTCACCGGGGTGTCAGGCCCCGGTTAGCCGCCCCCGGGACCAGCCCCTCACCGGGGTGTCAGGCCCCGGTTAGCCGCCCCCGGGACCAGCCCCTCTCCGGGGTGTCAGGCCCCGGTTAGCCGCCCCCGGGACCAGCCCCTCACCGGGGTGTCAGGCCCCGGTTAGCCGCCCCCGGGACCAGCCCCTCTCCGGGGTGTCAGGCCCCGGTTAGCCGCCCCCGGGACCAGCCCCTCTCCGGGGCGTCAGGCCCCGGTTAGCCGCCCCCGGGACCAGCCCCTCTCCGGGGTGTCAGGCCCCGGTTAGCCGCCCCCGGGACCAGCCCCTCACCGGGGTGTCAGGCCCCGGTTAGCCGCCCCCGGGACCAGCCCCTCACCGGGGTGTCAGGCCCCGGTTAGCCGCCCCCGGGACCAGCCCCTCACCGGGGTGTCAGGCCCCGGTTAGCCGCCCCCGGGACCAGCCCCTCACCGGGGTGTCAGGCCCCGGTTAGCCGCCCCCGGGACCAGCCCCTCACCGGGGTGTCAGGCCCCGGTTAGCCGCCCCCGGGACCAGCCCCTCACCGGGGTGTCAGGCCCCGGTTAGCCGCCCCCGGGACCAGCCCCTCACCGGGGTGTCAGGCCCCGGTTAGCCGCCCCCGGGACCAGCCCCTCACCGGGGTGTCAGGCCCCGGTTAGCCGCCCCCGGGACCAGCCCCTCACCGGGGTGTCAGGCCCCGGTTAGCCGCCCCCGGGACCAGCCCCTCACCGGGGTGTCAGGCCCCGGTTAGCCGCCCCCGGGACCAGCCCCTCACCGGGGTGTCAGGCCCCGGTTAGCCGCCCCCGGGACCAGCCCCTCTCCGGGGTGTCAGGCCCCGGTTAGCCGCCCCCGGGACCAGCCCCTCACCGGGGTGTCAGGCCCCGGTTAGCCACCCCCGGGACCAGCCCCTCAGCGGGGTGTCTGGCCCCGGTTAGCCGCCCCCGGGACCAGCCCCTCTCCGGGGTGTCAGGCCCCGGTTAGCCGCCCCCGGGACCAGCCCCTCTCCGGGGTGTCAGGGCGCAGGCACTGACGGGGTGAGGGGCCCAAGCCTCTCACAAGGGCGGCTACTCCTGCGTTCCCAGCGTACCAGAGGGTCTGGCACTTCTGGGAATGGTGAGGGCCCAGCCCGGCCGGCGTGATCCCACCCCACAGCCTTGTGCGTGCAAGGTCACGCCGGCGAGTGCTCCTCACGATGGCGTCTCCCGTGCGATACCAGATCAAACCACGCCCGGCTCTGTCTCCGTGCTGGATGAGGGACAAGGCGCCCCAAGGGGACTGTCCGTTTACAGCTGGATGAGCGACCTGCCTACCTGTTACCAAGGATGCAGCCAGGATGGAGACACGCTGAGAGGAGATGGCCGGCCCTGGAGTACGACACGTCAGTCAAGGACCTGCCGGCCCTGGAGACAGGCGCTCCTATGAGGAGCCGGCCAGAGACACCCGACGGAGGGCACTAATGGAGTCGTGGGGGTGCCAGGGACCGGGTCAAACCTGGTGACTGCGCGAGAGGACAAGGGATCCGAAGGGACGGGGCTCACTTAGGAGCCAGCAGACCCGGCACCCAGGGAGAGCCCACGGCGCTGTGGTGAACACGGCAGAGCACAGACAGAACCAGCCAGAGCCAGCCCCACAGGGACGGAGGAGACTGCTCTGAGAGAGTTTGCTACACTCTGTGACAGGGAGCTAGGGATGGGCCACGCCCGCCGTGGGCACCTGAGGGACAGCCCAGCCTAGCTCCCAGGCTGCGTAACCAGCCGAGTCTGGGGCAAAACCAAGGCGCCGGTCGGCTGCATTCTGGTAACCTCTGGCCGGAGGGACCCAGGGCTCAGGGCATCAGTTGTTTGTGTCTGATGTTCATAGTGAAAGGTTTGTGACCTCAGGATGCCGTGTTGTATCCGGGGAAGGGGTGTCGGAGGCCCTGGTCTGTGACGGGTTCGATCACAGAGACCCCCTTGGGACTGTCACCTGACATGCTGGAATTACCTCTGAGCCCCTTTTCCCTGCCAGCTTGGGACTCCAGAACCCTGCCTTGTTGAGCCAGACGCGCTAGCCTGCTGCAACACAGACCCAGGGTCTGGTCCATGCCCCCAAAGCTGCAGACTTAACTGAAAACAGCTCAGCAGGTTACCTTTCTCCAGCACCCAGACACCCAGTTCTCAATGGGATCCAAACCCCAAATAAATCCGTTTTACTCTGCATAAAGCTAATACAGGGTAAATTCATAAACTGTCTGCCCTCTGTAACACTGATAGAGAGAGATGCGCAGCTGTTTGCTCCCCCAGGTATTAATCACTTACTCTGGGTTTATTAATAAACAAAAGTGATTTTATTAAGTATAAAAAGTAGGATTTAAGTGGTTTCAAGTAATAACAGCCAGAACAAAGTAAGTCACCAAGCAAAATAAAGCAAAACATGCAAGTCTAAGCTTAACACATTAAGAAACTGATTACAGGTAAAATCTCACCCTCAGAGATGTTCCAATAAGCTTCTTTCACAGACTAGACTCCTTCCTAGTCTGGGCCCAATCCTTTCCCCTGGTACAGGCCTTGTTAGTTCCAGCTCAGGTGGTAACTAGGGGATTTCTCATGACTGCAGCCCCCTTTGTCCTGTTCCACCCCCTTTTATAGCTTTGGCACAAGGCGGGAACCCTTTGTCTCTCTGGGTCCCCACCCCTCCTTCTAAATGGAAAAGTACCAGGTGTAAGATGGATTCCAGTATCAGGTGACATGGTCACATGTCCTGTGAGACCCCCCCAAGCCTCCATTCTTCCTGGGCTGGCCCCACACCTACACAGGGAGGCTTGCAAGTAAATAAACCATTTACAACCAATTGTCCTAGTCAATGGGAGCCATCAAGATTCTAAACCACCATTAACGGCCCACACTTTGCATAATTACAATAGGCCCTCAGAGTTATATTTTATATTCCTAGTTTCAGATACAAGAAGGATACATGCATACAAATAGGATGATCACACTCGGTATATTATAAGCTTTGTAATGATACCTTTGTGACGAAGTGGGAATGTTCTTGATGTGTTCTTTGAATACTGAGGGGGGAGTAAGTGACCTGGGAAGGTTGCAGGGGAGTTTTGCTGGGACTGTCTGCATTGGGGAAGGGAGATACCTGAGCATGTAACATGAGAACCCAGGAGGGGGGTTGGAGGCCAGGTAACACCTGTGCCCGGGAAGCTGGACAAAGCACACAAAGGCTGGGGGAGGAGCCGGGGGGAAGGCGAGAAAGGAGAGGCCTGGAGGGAGTTTGTAGTTTGGAGCTGGCTGGAAAATGGAGAGGGGAGCCCCAATGAGGCTTGGGCTTCCCAACGGGGCTGTGGCCTCCCTGGGGCCCCCAGATGGACCTAACTAAAGGGGGCCCTGTTGTCTGTACTGGCAAGACCTGTTTTGGACTGTTTTCCTGTTGTCTCAATAAACCTGTTTTACTGGCTGGCTGAGAGTCACGGTGAATCGCAGGAAGCCGGGGGTGCAGGGCCCTGACTCCCCCACACTCCGTGACAACCTTACAAGAGACCTTTTGCATAAAGCACTTTCCAGTTACATCATATTCACACTCGTAAGCATATTTCCATAAAACGTTATGGAGTGCAGCGTCACACCCTGGTCCCGGAGGGGCTGGTATTCAGCAGCCAGGGGCGCAGGTCGGTCGGGAGCAGCCCAGGAATGACAGCTCAGCTTGACCCGCACGCAGCTCCGGGAACAACCTGACGGGAGCCTCCCTGGGGAAATCCACCTGGGGCCTCTGAAGTCCTGCTTGGGCAACTCAGCTGGGCTCTGGGCCTCAGGCTGGTTCCGGGGGTGGGGGAAATTTCACCCCCTGTGGCTGAGCCATTCCTCTTCCCAGCCTGGGACTGCAGCCAAAACACGGAGCCCTTGGCCCAGTTCTTCCCCCTCCACCCTGGCCCCATCTTCCTCCGTAGCACACGGGAGCCTGTCCCGCCCTTGGTGACCCCTGGCTGAGGCCCGAGCCTGACGGCCTTTGGGAAGGAGCGGTCTGGCAGCCCCCACGGGGACGGAGAGCTGGGTCCTGCTGGCCCCACCCCTCAGGCCGACGTGGGCAGAGGAACGCCGTCGGGAACAGGTGCTGGAGCTAGGGGTGTAGGGGGTGCTGCAGTACCGCTACTGATTCCTCTCCCCACGGGCAATGGAGCAGGGGGACTCGCTCAGGAAATGCCCTCCAGGGCCCCACACCACACGGACCCCGTCAGCTCATCAAGCCCCCCTGTGCCAGCAACACCTAGGAAACCCGTGACTGTGATTCGACTGCTGCCATGCTGAGCTCCCTGCCTGCCTGGCACTCCCCCGTCCATCCGGCCGGCCGGCTCCACTTGTCTCGGCTCGTCCTGCCTTTGGCAGCGCTTTGGGGCAGGGATTGTCTTTGTAGGCTGTGTTTGTGCTGCGCCGAGCCCAGCGGGGGCCTGGTCCGCGAGGGGGGCTCCCAGGCACCGCGGTGTACAGATGAGCCAGCCCCGGCGGCCTCTGTGCAGGCGGGAATGGCGGGTAGGCTCTCCCCTGTGGAGAGTGACGTTTTTGGCTCCGACGCCCCAGCGATGGGCCCGGCGTGACCCCGGCCACACAGGTAGATAGCCGGGCACCACAACACACCGTGAGCTCCGGGGAAGCCCCCGCTGCCATGGGCTGGACCCACCCGCCTCCCCCAGAACCAGGTGGGGATTCGCACCCGGAGCCCAGGCTGCATCTGCGGACTCCAGCGTGTCACTGCTCACTATCAGCTGGGGGGGGGCTTGGAAAGCTGAGCTTCGGCTGGGGAGAGCTGGGGTCCCCCCAGCGAGTGCAGAGCACCGAGCAACCAGGAACTGATCAATCGCAGCCCCCCGGCAGGGGGGAGGGAGATGAATTCCTGTCAGGTGATGGCTCTGGCTGGGTCCCCTCTGCTCTGTGGGGCCGTTACTCCCCACGGCACTTTGCCTGGATTTCCCTCCCCATTCCCATTGTTACGCAGTTCACTCCCCCCCGCTGCCCTTCACCCCAGAGCCAGCTGCATTTCAGCGGGGCTTTGCCGGCGGAGTTCGGAGCGTTCCTTGGGCGCAGGGGGGCTGGAGGGGTAGTACTGAGACCCAGCTCCGGGTCGGGGTTAGGTCACAACACAACTGGCTAGTGCTATCTGCCATCTCAGCGGGTGGGACTCAGCGATCAGCTGTTCTCACGATCCCGGCGGTGCTGAGCCCCAGCCACCAGACCAGGAGACAGCCCCCGTCCGGGCTGGGATCTGAGCCAGAACTGGCCCCAGCAAGACAGAACTGGGCCCAGGGACTCACATACAGACCCCCCCCTGCCCCTATCCTGACAACAGGAGGGTGCGTGCGGGGCCAGGACCCGGAGTTCACACCGTGAGTTCTACTAAACGTGCCCCGGGGAGGGCCAGGGGCTCTTTGGGACACCAAAAGCCAGCAGCATCGCAGCTCCTCGCCCTGCCCTGGGGTGGGTGCTGACTGAGCCCCTCGCCCTGTTCCCGGCAGGCTCTGGGGTTTCCCCAGCCCAAGGACCGGTCCAGCCGGTCCTGCCTAGCTGCTGAGCTGCGGGGAGAGCCCAGCCTGCAGCTCTTTATCCCCCCAGCAATGCGCACAGCACAGCCCCTCTCATCTGCTGCGGCGCTCCCAGGCTGCCCTGGCCGCCCACTTCCCCAGAGTGGAGCTTCCCCAGGGCAGCAGGCGTGTCTGGGTCCCGCCCTGCACATGCTCCAGGCCACGGCCGACCGGCCCAGGGTCGCGGTCCCTCCTCCCAGCCTGCCCACGCCCGTGTCTGTGTTAAGGCCGCTGGTCGATCTGTCCAGCGCGTACCCTGGTGGAGGACGTGCCCGTGCAGGGGAAGGGGTGTGCACCACGGGGGATGTGCCGTGTGGAAGGGCTGCGAGCGTGTGTTGGTGTCTGGAGCAGCGGCGCCTGTGTGTGTCTGACTGTATCCTGTCACACTGACTGTATCCGGCAGACAGTGACACGTATGTCCTGCCCAGTGACCCCTGCATGGAGCACCCCCCTTTTGCAAGACTCTCCCCCAGCCGCACGGCTGTGCACACACGTACACCCGCAGGTAACCCCTGCCTCGCGGGTACAGCTGGGCAGCGGCCGCAGCCTTTGGACACAGGAGACGCTCCGGCCTGGCGATCCCCTCCCACCCCAGGGCCTCAGGCATCGCTGCAGCTGCTCCCTGGCCGTGTTCTGCCGGGGGCTGAATTCACGTGACCCACTGGGGAGCTCCGGGGGTCTGGAGCCTGCGGGCCCCTCTCGGCGCAGTGGGGCCGTGGCAAGAGCAAGGTGTCATGGAGTCCCTGGGCGATGCTCTGGAACTGCTCCCCACAAAGCCAGTCAGGACTTTGGGGAGCCTCCTCTCCCTCGGAGCAGACTGTTTTCAGGGCAAGAAGCTCACACGTCTTCACCTCCTGGGTCTCTCCTTGGAGCATTCAGCATATGCCCCTCCGTGTGCTTCCCACAGCGCGTCCGCCCAGGCGGGGTCCTGGGGAAGCCAGAGGTCCTGCAAGCACCCCCCACTTCGCAGTCAGACGTGACTCTCAGCCAGCCAGTAAAACAGAGGTTTATTAGATGACAGGAACACGGTCTAAAACAGGTCTTGCAGGTACAGACAACAGGACCCCCTCAGTTAGGTCCATCTTGGGGCCCCAGGGGGGCTAGAGCCCCGTCTGGGCACCCCTCCGTTTCCCCAGCCAGCTCGAAACTGAAAACCCCCTCCAGCCCCTCCTCCTCTGGGCTTTGTCCCTTTCCCGGGCTAGGAGGTCACCTGACCTCTTTGTCTCCAACACCTTCAGTTGGCACCTCTGCAGAGGAGGGGCCCAGGCCATCAGTTGCCAGGAGACAAAGTGTCAGGCATTTATGTGCACTGGCCCTTCGCTCTGCCACAACCACACACCCTTATCCCACCACCTGGATACTTAAGAACTGCATAGGGGAAACTGAGGCACCCACACAGTATTCAGAGGAAACATTAAGAACATTCCCACTTCGTCACACGAGGCACTGAGGGGAGCACAGCCGGGGGAGCTGGCAGCAGCCAGGGGGCTCCTGGGACTGGAGCAGCCGCCCCTCCAGCAGGACAGAGCCCGTCTGGGGCTGGCGCGCAGGGACCCTGGGGCTCAGCCCTGCCTCCCGTTCTCGGCTCACACACGGACCATGAGCTGCTCGTTCCCGTTTGAACCCCGGGTGGGGCTGTCTGGGGGCAGCGCGGTGCAGGGCAGAGTTCCCCGCCCGGGGGCTGCATTGGCAGAGCGCGGCCTGTCTCAGGCTGGGCTGGGGGTGCTGCTGCGGGAGGGGGGGCCCCATCGCTCTCTAGTGACCCCGTCTGGCCAGCAAAGGAGCAGCAGGCGTCTCACCCAGCTCTCACCCGCCCCGGGCTGGGGTAGCTTCTCACACCACCCTACTGATACGCCTCAATCCCAAACCAGCCAGACTGCGATGAGCTACCAACGGGTCTCACAAAACTGGGTGACTGGGCAACAAAATGGCAGATGAAATTCAAGGCTGATCAATGCAAAGTAATGCACATTGGAAAACATCATCCCAACTCTACATATACAATGATGGGGTCTAAATTAGCTGTTACCACTCAAGAAAGATCTTGGAGTCACTGTGGATAGTTCTCTGAAAACATCCGCTCAGTGTGCAGTGGGAGTCAAAAAAGCGAACAGAATGCTGGGAATCATTAAGAAAGGGATCGATAATAGGACAGAAAATATCATGTTGCCGCTATATAAATCCATGGTACGCCCACATCTTGAATACTGCAGGTGGATGTGGTCGCCCCATCTCAAAAAAGATATATTGGACTTGGAAAAGGTTCAGAGAAGGGCAACAAAAATGATTAAGGGTATGGAACGGCTTCTGTATGAAGAGAGATTAATGAGACTGGGACTTTTCAGCTTGGAAAAGAGACGACTAAGGGGGGATATGATAGAGGTCTATAAAATCATGACTGGTGTAGAGAAAGTAGATAAGGAAGTGTTGTTTACTACTTCTCAGAACACAAGAAATAGGGGTCACCAAATGAAATGAATAGGAGGCAGGTTTAAAACAAACAAAAGGAAATATTTCTTCACACAACGCACAGTCAGCCTGTGGAACTCCTGCCAGAGGATGTTGTGAAGGCCAAGACTATAACAGGGTTCAAAAAAGAACTAGATAAATTCATGGAGGACAGGTCCATCAGTGGCGATTAGCCAGGATGGGCAGGGATGGTGTCCCTAGCCTCTGTTTGCCAGGAGCTGGGAATGGGCGACAGGGGATGGATCACTTGATGATTCCCTGTTCTGTTCATTCCCTCTGGGGCGCCTGGCACTGGCCACTGTTGGAAGACAGGATAATGAGCTAGTTGGACCTTTGGTCTGACCCAGTCTGGCCGTTCTTATGTTCTTAATCACAGCCCCCTGCTAGCCCAAGTCCTGCCCCCCCCCTCCCCCTCCCAGTTCTGCCAGTGCCCCTCAGTCCTGGCCCTGAGCCCCTGCTAGCCCAATCCTGGGCTCCCCCCCTCCCCCAGTTCTGCTGGCGCCCCTCAGTCCTGGCCCACAGCCCCTGCCTGCTCGGCCCTGCGCTCCCCACACCCCCAGCTCTGCAGACACTCCACAATCCCAACCCACAGGCCCCCCCCCCTTGCCAGTATAGCAATTAAAACGAGGCCCCCTGAAGCTCTGGAACACATTGTGCTGGGGGGGCCGGGGGAGCTGAGACCCGGAACAGGCCTTTGCCAGCACCTCACACGGGGCAGGCACACAAAGCGCTTTGCTGTTTGCCTTTCTCTGGGTTCATCCCCCCCCCCCCNTTACCACTCAAGAAAGATCTTGGAGTCACTGTGGATAGTTCTCTGAAAACATCCACTCAGTGCGCAGTGGGAGTCAAAAAAGCTAACAGAATGCTGGGAATCATTAAGAAAGGGATAGATAATAGGACAGAAAATATCATATTGCCTCTATATAAATCCATGGTACACCCACATCTTGAATACTGCAGGTGGATGTGGTCGCCCCATCTCAAAAAAGCTATATTGGAATTGGAAAAGGTTCAGAAAAGGGCAACAAAAATGATTAGGGGTATGGAACGGCTTCTGTATGAAGAGAGATTAATAAAACTGGGACTTTTCAGCGTGGAAAAGAGACGACTAAGGGGGGATATGAGAGAGGTCTATAAAATCATGACTGGTGTGGAGAAAGCAGATAAGGAAGTGTTGTTTACTACTTCTCAGAACACAAGAACTAGGGGTCACCCAATGAAATTAATAGGAGGCAGGTTTAAAACAAATAAAAGGAAATATTTCTTCACACAACGCACAGTCAGCCTGTGGAACTCCTGCCAGAGGATGTTGTGAAGGCCAAGACTATAACAGGGTTCAAAAAAGAGCTAGATAAGTTCATGAAGGATAGGTCCATCAGTGGCTATTAGCCAGGCTGGGCAGGGATGGTGTCCCTAGCCTCTGTTTGCCAGAAGCTGGGAATGGGCGACAGGGGATGGATCACTCGCTGATTCCCTGTTCTGTTCATTCCCTCTGGGGCGCCTGGCATTGGCCACTGTCGGAAGACAGGATAATGGGCTAGTTGGACCTTTGGTCTGACCCAGTCTGGCTGTTCTTATGTTCTTAACCACAGCCCCCTGCTAGCCCAAGCCCTGCCCCCCCCCTACCCCCCCCAGTTCTTCCAGTGCCCCTCAGTCCTGGCCCTGAGCCCCTGCTAGCCCAATCCTGGGCTCCCCCCCTCCCCCAGTTCTGCCAGTGCCCCTCAGTCCTGGCCCACAGCCCCTGCTAGCCCAATCCTGGGCTCCCCCTCTCCCCCAGTTCTGCCAGCGCCCCTCAGTCCTGGCCCTGAGCCCCTGCTAGCCCAATCCTGGGCTCCCCACACCCCCAGTTCTGCCAGCGCCCCTCAGTCCTGGCCCACAGCCCCTGCCTGCTCGGCCATGCGCTCCCCACACCCCCAGCTCCGCAGACACTCCACAATCCCAACCCACAGGCCCCCCCCCCTGCCACTATAGCAATTAAAACGAGGCCCCCTGAAGCTCTGGAACACATTGTGCTGGGGGGCCGGGGGAGCTGAGACCCGGAACAGGCCTTTGCCAGCACCTCACACAGGGCAGGCACACAAAGCGCTTTGCTGTTTGCCTTTCTCTGGGTTCATCCCCCCCCCCCGGCGAACAGGTCAAACCGGCTGAGATCCAGGAGCCGCAGGGCTCAGCTCTGGGTCTTTGCAGCACTGTGGGATCTGAGCGCTGGGGGCAGCAGCCTGCCACAGGGAGCAAGTCTGGCCCAGCCCAGCGAGAGGGGGCCTGGGCAGCAGCTGGGTGCCCATGGCCATGGCCGGGCTGGTGCCATCCCAGGGGTTTGGAGCCACGGCTTAGACCAGCGTTGTTCCGGCCCAGTAACAGCAGGGACCGAGTGGCTCCGTGTGGGGCCAGGGCAGGTGAGACGGTAAATTACCCTCCTCAGCCTTGAACCCTCACTGCTCTGGGTTCCTCATTCCAGCAGCGAGAAACAAACAAACAAACAGCCCCACTCAGCACCTCCCAGGATGGGCCCGGCTGACTCAGCCCCCGAGCAGCTCTGCAGAGACCTTGCCCCGCAGGCCTTTCTCCTGGAGGTCCCTGCACTCGGCTGCCCTCAGGAGGGCAAATTCCCACCAGCCTCGCCCGCTGTGTCGCCTCTGCCCCGCCCACGGCCCTTTGTCCTTAGGCAAACTGGGCTGCAAAGTGGGCTCGGCGCTGCCTCCCCGGCTCTGCTCTGAGCACTGTGTCCAGCATTGATACTCTCAGGAGTGTCCCGCCAAAGGCAGCATCGTTACAGGCTGGAAAAGTGGGAAGCATCAGGAGCTTCTCGACGAGGCTGAGAAGCGCCCTATGGCTGCGCCTAGGCACTCACACGTGGGAACGCACTGCTAGCGAGTGGGAGGCTTTGCCGCCTGCTGACACAGGCAGAACAAGGTCCAACAGCCGGCAGCTGAGGCTGGACACCTGTAACCTTGAAGTAAGCAGCAGCTTCCTGGCTGGGGGGGTCATTAAACGCTGGAGCAGCTCTCCCCGGGCGGGGGCGGACTCACCCTGGCTCCGAGCCGTCAGGGTGAGGTGCGAGAGCTTCCCAGATGCTCTGCTTGAATCCAGCATCCGGGCGAGAGTCTCCAGCCTGGGGGACGGGACGGGATGGCCGTGGGGATCCCTTCTGGCCGTGAATCTGTGACTCCCCTGGGTCAGTTGCTTCCTTCCCGGGTCCTGGGGAGCCCAGGCCTGCCTGCATCGCCCTCCCCTGCGCGTAACGCTTGCAGCGCTGTGTTACGAGTCCTGTAATCCCATCTCATGGTCCAGGGCTTCAGCCAGGTGCCTGCTAGGGGCAAAAAGGAATTTTGTCACCAATGCACAATCTGGGGGTTTTCTGGCTTCCTCTGAAGCCCCAGAGATCTGCCCCAGCCAGAGACAGGGCTCCTGTGGGGGGGAGGGCAGGGAGCAGTGCTATGGGGTCAGACTGGGATGCCTGTGTTTTGCACACCTGGCTGGTGGGCCTTGCTTGCACACTCAGGGTCTAACTGATGGCCAGATTTGGGATCAAGAAGGAATTTTCCTCCAGGTCAGCTTGGCAGGGACCTTGGGGGATCCCCTGGGCAAGTCTCGGCTAATCAGTTCCCTGCGTGGCAGAGGCCTCGGGCATCAGTGGCACCTGGGTCTCTCCGTGTTTGCGGCCCACAGCCGCTGAGGTCCCGAGGACTGAAATGTTTTCGTGTAACTGACGTCACCCTAGCGGGGTGACATTCTCCAGCCTGTGACACACAGGAGGTCAGACTAGTCCGGCCCAGCTCTGTGAAGCCATCCACCGGAAGGCCAGGGCCGGGGCCGGGAGGCAGCCTGCAGCTGGGCTGCGGTGGGGAGGGGATGGGGGGGTTCCCATGTCAATGGGATGGATTCATTTGCGTCACTGTACGGGGTCCCAGCTCTCCCCAGCGAGTACAAACACACCGGCAGCTTGGATCTTTCCCCAGAGACTGACACACCGAGCGAGATCTGCCAGTACTGGTGTCACGGGCACTGCCAGACGTGGGGCGATGTCGCCGTGTCGGTCCCAGGGTATTAGAGAGACAAGGCGGGGAAGGGAATAGATTTGATTGGACCAAGGTCTGCTGGGGAGAGAGACCCGCTTTCGAGCCACACGGAGCTTTGNACGCAGTTACACCAAACACACACACACCCCCGTAGACAGTGCTGTGTTGGCGGGAGAACTTCGCCCATCGACACAGCTGCTGCCTCTCGGGGAGGGGGGTTAAGTCCGCTGATGGGAGACCCTCTCCCCCGTCGGCAGAGTGTCGTCATTGTAGTGCCACAGCTGCGCCGATGCCGTGTTATCAGTGTAGACGTGCCCACCGCTACATACACGGTGGAACCGATCGCTGAGCATTAGGAGTTAACACACGTTTCAAGGGAAGTGGCCCGTTAACACCTCCGCAGGCATGGGCGGGAAGGAGAAGCGAGACCAGACGAGGCCTTTTCTCCACACAGGACAAGCCCAGCTGTTAACCCCACAGCTGAGAGCTACTCGGACCCATCACCAGCAGTGATGCAGACAACACACAGCCTCAGCCCTTGTGAAATCACAGCACTGGAGATGTTCAGTCTCGTGTGTTGTGACTGGTCCCTGAGCTGCAGTGGATCGTGGTGCTGCAGGGGCAGCCTGTTAGCAGCCGGGCACTCATCAGCCCAGCCCAGCCAGAGGGCCATGCCAGACAGATGATGGCTGCCTACCCCTCTACCACAGGCGCTGTGGTTCCTAATCTTTGTTACTATCCCCTCTGGTGAGCCAGCGAGATCCCCTGCCCCCTGGGCATTGCTAGGGGCCTGTAGTGCACTCCTGCGCGGCATAGGGTGCACCCCACCCTCACACCCTTCCTGGGCCGCCCGTCTCTTTCCAGGCTATTGAAAGCCAGATTCCTGTCCTGGTCTAACTGATGGACCTTTGCACAGTTCTCAGCCCCCAGTCCAAACCCTTCCCTCTCGGCGAAGGGGCTGGTGCCGGGCGCCTCCCTTTGAGCTGCCCGCCCCCTTCCACCCGTGCTGGAAGTCAGAACTCAGAACCAAACCTCCCTGACAGCAGCCCATGCTCCCAGGCTCCTGCGCTGGGTGCAGTGTGCCGGCCAGGCAGCGCCAGCGCCCCTTCAGGCCACTTCCTGCTCCCAGCTCAGCCCCCTGCTTCACCCAACCCCTCACCCTTGTCTACCCCAGAAATGCCTGATCTGGCCACATGACCTTCATTTCCCCACCTGGGGAGGCGAGTGGGCTGCGTCACGGGGGGGGGGAGCTGAGCACCGTGCCCCCTGACAGGGCCAGCCACGCTGGGATGGGGCCCATCATCTTGGCATCTGAGCTGCCTTCGAACGCCAGCCACAGCTGGCTGACAGCTCACCGCTGCGTGCCCCTTGTGTGTGTCTCTGGGGCCGGATATGCACGTTCCCAGTCCCACCTGAGGGCGTCCTGGGCATACGCTCCCCCAATGCCCCCATCACCAGGAAACAAGCTCCTTCCTGCTGCTCTGTGAGGCAGCCGCAAGCAGCGAGCCAGCCCTGGGGGGAGCCCTCTGCTCCCTGGGGGATCAATGTTCCCTGCACCCCATAGACCCACGGCAAGGAGCGTGGCCCCCTGTGTTCTCCCAGCCGTTACCGAGGGCAGCGGGAGCCCGCAGCCTCCCCCACACATGCCTGTGCCCCAGGTGGCTCTGCCACCCAGCTCACCCCGCCTGTGCCACCCGCCCCAGGTGCCCTTTGCCCACTCCCATCAGCTGCTGTGAGGAGACCAGCTGACGTCTGCACTCTCCCCGGGACCGAGAGGGAGGCTCATAAACCCAGCTAGGAGCTGACTCTTGGCCTGGCGCACTGGCTGCCCTGCCAGCGTGGCACCATCAGGTGGCTGCCCTGCCCTCCCCGCTGATCTCTGGCCCCCCGGACCCAGGCCAGGGGAACAAGCAGGATTCAGCTACACAGAGCAGCTGGGAAAGGGAGGGGGACAGGGTCTGCTCGCTGTGGGACTGGGAGAAGGTCCAGGGGGAACTAGCCTCTACAGGTGAGTAGGGGTGGGGAAGAGATGAGCTCTGCAAAGACACGGGCCAGGTCATCCCCCTGACCCTTGTGGCTGGAAGCAGCTCCCGTCCCTTCCCTCCTGCACAGCGCCGAATGGCTGCTGCTGGCCACATTCTGGTGTGAACCCTGGCAGAAATCTGGGGAGGGGGGCATGTGACCCTGTGTGCCCCTTCCCCCACATGTTGCCTCTGGAAGACACTGCGCCAGGTACCAGGAAAGGCAGGTCCGTCCTGGGGGGGCAGAGAGCATGGAGGGCAGAGAGCGCCGGGCAGAGAGCGTGGGGTTGGTCGGTCACCCCCCCATTTTGTGAGAGAGGTGTATGGGAGTGTGGGTGTGTCATCTCTCCGTGTGGGTGTGTATGTGGGGGGTAGGGGTGTGGGTGTCACCTCTCCTCATGTGAACCCTAAAGCCTTAAAGATCAGAAGGTAAATAGAAAGAATCCAACTACGCAGCATTTCTTTTTAACAGGGGCTCAGTCCACTTGATGTTAATTTGAATGTTTGTACTGCATAGTTCTGATCGATGGCTGTTGAACTCGCTTGAATACGAGTAGTTTTACCGGGTGTCCCGTATTCAGCAGAGGGAAATATGGTCACCTGACTCACTAGGCTTCCACATTGTCAGGCAGCATAAAGCCAACAGGCTATGTAGGCCCAGTGGCCTAATGGATAAGGCACCAGCCTCCGGAGCTGGGGATTGTGGGTTCAAGTCCCACCTGGGCTGAGTGTGTTCCATTTTCTGTCACTCAGTAACAACTAAGGGGGGCACAGGAGCTCCAGGGGGTGTAACCATGGGGAAAATGAGCTGCTCTTGGGACTGAAGTCGCCTCACGTCCCTGGCTAGCCCCCCCAGGGAGACGAAGGGTCAGGCCACAGAGCAAAGCACGGCCTGTCGCACGGAGCTGCCCCTTCCTCCCACCCAGGGCTGATCTCATGCCGTAGAGCAAACATCTGTCCCTGTCTGGGCAGGCTCCAGCTTCTAAACAGCTGCTGTTATAGTAACTGACCCCACACCGACTGCCTGGTACCCCCAGAATCAGGGGCATCATCTGCTATGGGGTAAGGGGGGCAGCTTGTCAGAGGGCTGCATGCTCCATTACGTCTTCCCCTTTTTGCCCTCCCCCAGAATTACACTCACAGATGCAGCTTTGCAACCCGCCCCCAAAATGTTTCTGAAATGACCGCCTGCCCCGCCCTGTGGGTAATAATCCTTCAGCCCCAAAGCCCTTTCCAAAGTGGGGCAGTACCACTGCTCTCCAGGCACGAGGCCGGCCCAAGTGCCAGCAGCACTATTGGCAGAGTCAAGCAAACGCGTCGTTCGGGGTGCAGCCGTTCTGGGGAGCAGCAGCCCTTGTTCGAGTACAACCTCCCAGCCACACTCCTCTGCAGCGCTGCCTCACGGAGCCTGCAGGCAGGGAGTCGGAAAGGAGAGCGCTGAACTCCTCCAGTCAGTGTGTGTTAACTCTGAAACCTAATGACGGTCCAATGTTAACTTTCTCACTGCAGATTATTTGAACAGAGACATCCACCCGGCCGTGGGGCCATGACTGAGATCTGGGGCTGAGTCTCACCTGTCCTCCGGTCTTGGTTACAGACTGTGCATGATAATTAAAAAATAATAATTTCAGAACCAAATGGGAAGAAAAAGGCTCTTAAACAGCCCTTGGCCTGTTGGACACGCCCATCCACAGGGGCTCGGGGCAGGATTTTTAACTGCAGTAAACAAATGTTCTCTTTGCCCCGGGAGGTGGGGCTAAGGGTCACCACCCTCTGTGCAGAGATAGGGCCACTCACCCAGCAAGGGGGCTGCTAGGAAAAGGCTTCTGCCCCAGAGGACACGTAGCAGCAACCCCCCAAGGCGCAGCCTAGACGGCACTTCATGTGGCCATTGCCCGGCCCGACCATTGGGGTGCTGTCTCTGCACGGCCCAGCCCCTCCCCCCCATGCTGATGGCACCTCCCCTGCCCTGTGCCCCGCCGCCTTTGGGACATGCCCCAGTGAAAGGGTTAATTGCCCCCTGCAGCTGGGTCCATGCTGAGACAGTCAGTTCCGGTTGCTTTGTTCTGGATCTGAGCTGTGTCATTGGGAGTTTGCAGCCCCTGGGCTAGCCTCATCCCTCGGGCTGCGGAGGAGAAGGCTCCTGCACCGCAGGGTGGGATTGTGAGGACAGGCAGGGCTCTGGCTCTGGCCGGGGCGAGAGATGAGCTCCCCGGCAGGTAGGGCTGAGCTGGATCCTGAAATAGGGGGTGGGGAGCCAGGGAAGGGGGGATGGGAAGGGGCCCCCGCTTGTCCCTGCCTGAGCTTTCCAGGGCCCTGCGCTGTGCCGGGGGGGCTGCAGCTGGCTCGTCCCCAGCCATTCACTCCGTAATTCGCAAGGCCATGCGCAGCGGGAAGGACGCCACGTCCCGAGCCCCAGCGAGGCCACCAGCCATGGGGCCAGGGACGGCGCTCATTGTCTGGGGGCAGGCAGGCTGCACGGAGACAATGCGGCTCCACGGAGGAGCCAGACAGGAGCTGGAGCTGGCCATGGCCCAGGGCTGCCCAGAGAGAGATCCTGGGAGACGGGTCAGAGAGAGCCACACACAGGGCCTTGGAGAACCTGGGCCTGCGCCCTGTGGCTGGAAGGGAGAATGGGGGCAGGCCCTGGGGGCTAGGGGCCCTGGAGGGAGGAGGGGGCTGGGGTGCTGGCCTGGGGACAGGAGAGGCAGTGGGAGGAAGGGGTCAGGGAGGGGCATAGCAGATGGGGGAGAGGTGTCTGCCTGGGGTGGACGGGGAGCAGGGATCTGAGCCTGGTGTGCAGTGAGCCCAGAGGCGACGGGGGACCTGCAGCAGGGCACGGGGAGGGGGGGCTTGGCTCCAAATCACAGGGCCTGTCACTTGCGTTCCAGGGGATCTCCCTCAGCTGCCACTAGTAGTACATCCCTTATCCCCTCTGCCAGCCCAGCCCCGAGAGGGCGCCATTGCACACTCCCAAAGCCAGTGCGTTACCCCAGTGCCCTGCGTTCGCTCAGCCTGGCCTGGATGCCCCAGGGCCTCTCCTAACTTCGGCCCCCTGCCAATGCGGAGCACAGACCCGGCTGTGCTGTGGGAAAGCATTTCAGCCGGAGGTTTTGTGGCTGCAGCTGGGCCCTGGGCCAGACTGGGCTCGTCCCTGCCAGGCACAAAGCCTGGGTGCAGCAAGGGCTGAGATTCCCGCTCCGCGGGGTGAGGAACATCCCAGGAGGAAGCACTGGAGAGCTGCACTCGAAGGGGAAAGCCACAGGCCAGTCCCAGGTGCTTGGGTGCCTCTGAGATCAGTCAGACCCCACAGCTGTGCAGGAGCAGGGGACTCGCTGCACCATGAACTGAACTGCCAAGCGGGCATCGTGCCAGCCCAGTGTAGCCCAAAGGCTGGACTGCAGGGTGGGCTCTGGGATCAGCCAGCGTAACACACCGTTTGTGTCTGATGCAACTTCCACGCAGGGCCACCAGAGGCTTGGCAAACGTCGGCTAATTCCGCCTCAGGCCCCCCCATGAGGTGAGGCAGTTTTACAGTTGGGGAAACTGAGGCACAGAGCAGGACCGCAGCTCTCCCGGAGCCACAGAGTGAGTCGGTGGCAGCGACATGTGTAGGACCCAGGAGTCCTGGTGCCCAGCCACGCCTTCTGTACCCACTAGAACGCCTTCCCCTCCAGAGACGTGACTAGAACCCAGGAGTCCTGACTCCCAGCCCTCGCTCTAGCCCAGAATGGGGGAGCCAGGTGTTCGCTCTGTGCTTCTCCCCGCCCCCCTGTACCACAGGGACTCTCACACTGCCCCCGCTCCATGCAGCACTAAGGTACCTGCTCAGCGCGCTGGCTGAGAAGCAGGCACACGGGGTGAGTCTGGGGGCAGGCCAGACTTGGGCAGACCCCCGGGGCAGTTGGCCTGTCCAGTGATCACACAAGAGCTGCCTGCTTGGGCCCATGCCCTGCCCCACCTCCCTTCCTGGCACACGTCCCAGCAGGAAAGGGAGACCTCGTAGCCAGCACAGCTACACGGACGGAGGCGGAGCCCTTTGCCAAGCTGTGCCCTGGGCTCATGCCAGGCTCCCTCTGCCACATCACCGGGGAGAGTGGAGGGTGGAGGGGGGAAATGCCAAGGGAGCGTTCCATGCACAAGCGTCACAGTGTGTGTGTGTGTGGGGGGGGGGGGGGGCTGATCTGTGGCTCCTGGCCCCCCTCCCCTCTCTCTCAAACAGACACTGCAGGCTCTCCCACAATCTGTTACGGGGCCTGGGGAGGCTCCAGGCACAAGAACTAATCATGATAATTAATAATCAGCATCTCATGTGCCCTTTAATAGCAGGCAGAGGGGAGCCCAGAGCTGGACTAGTAGAGAGGGGAATTCCCTAGGCAGGGTGATGTTACTAGCCAGGCAGATGAGCTCACAGGGTCTGGCTTTAACCCTTGTATTTCTGTCCTGGGCCCCACGGAGAGCTCGGTTCTGTAGGAGCGAAGCGCGAAGAAGGGACCCAGGTCGTTCCAATGTGCGCTGGAGAACCCCACCTGCGCAGCCAGGGGGAGCCCCAGCGGCAACGTCCAAGAGCCGCCAGGTCCCAGGAAACCTGCGTTAGGGAGAGGCAACACACATCAGCCTGCTGGGCTGTTTCACCGGGATTCCCTGGGGCTGGCGTTGTGGGCCTGTGTGTGTCTGGGCGTGTTTGTGAGACAGAGACATGGGCAGACTCTGATCCCTGCTCCAGCACAGGCGTGATTCCTGGGGGAGGGGGAAGTGCCCGTGTGCACCCCAGGGCAGGGGATCCCGCCACCCTCTGCCTGTCCCAGGAGGCCTGCCTGAAACACAGCGGGGTGGGGGCAGGTTAACCCTTCCACTGCACTGCTCTGGGCCCCCCAGGGGAATGCAGCCTTCCACCACCACACTCCTAATCCCCCCTTGGGCGCCGGGTGCCTCTACAGAGGCAGAGCCTGGCACCGGTCCCAGCTGACCTGGCAGGCCCTGCAAATCTCATTGGTTATGCCCCACATCACCTCCCCTCGGGGTGTGTGCCCCAGAGTCCCTCTGCCCATCCCTCCCCATTTAGAAATGGGGCTGGAGGGACTTGCTGGGCTGCCCGGACCCCTGGACTCCAAAGATCCCCCTATTCACAGCCAGGTAAATGGGGCTTCCTTACTCCACCAGTGAGGCTTGGGTGCATAATCCAGTAGTGTAACAGTGCTGCCCGATGGCCAGTTTGGGTATTGCAGTGTGGGCATCCCCTGTGGGACATGCCCTGGGCTGTCTCTGGAACTGGCTTCCAGTGCTGAACTGAGGAGGTTACTCCAGCTCTGGGTTCAGCCCCAGACAGGTGTTAGCAGGCAGGGAGGCTGATTGGGCCCCAGCAGCAGTGGGGCAGGGGGCGCATGTAGAGATGGGCTCAGGCACCCTAGAGCACAGGCCTGAGAGACTATGGCAGACGTAGGCTCAGCTAGCGCTGCCCTGCCAGCCATGGACAGAAGCCCCAGCCCTGCCTGTACGAGCAGGCCCTACCTCAGCGGGCGGGCAAGGCAGGGAGTGCAGAATCTGCCATGTGCCTCGAGCGGGCGAGGGGCCACCTGGCTGGAGCACTGCACCCCTCTCATTCCAGCTGGCCCACGGCGCTTTAAACTTTGGCCTAGCGTGAAGGGAGGAAGGGGGTTACCTTCACAGTGCAGGGGTAAGCTGCCCCCTCCCAGCAATGTGTGAGCACCTAGAGGATACAGGGTGATAAGAAATAGCCAGCATGGATTTGCCAAGAACAGATCATGCCAAACCAACCTAATTTCCTTCTTTGACCGGGTTACTGGCCTAGTGGATGGGGGGAAGCTGTAGCCGCACTATATCTTGATTTTAGGAAGGCTTTTGACACAGTCCCATGTGACATTCTCAAACAAACTCGGGAAATGTGGTTTAGATTAAATTACTAGAAGGTAGGTGCACGACTGGTTCAAAGACCGTACTCCAAGAGTAGTTATCAATGGTTAACTCTCAAACGGAGAGCTCGTGGGGTGCTGGAGGGGTCAGCCCTGGCTCCAGTACTATTCAGTATGTTCATTAACAACTTGGATCATGGAGTGGAGAGTGTGCTTAGAACATGTGTGGATGACACTATGCTGGGAGGGGTTGCAAGCCCTTTGGAGACCAGGATTAGAATTCAAAAGGACCTTGACAAATTAGAGAATTGGTCTGAAATCAACAAGATGAAATTTTAATAAAACAAGTGCAAAGTACTGCTCTTAGGTAGGAAAAATTAAGTGCACATCTATAAAATGGGGAATAACCAGCTAGGTGGTGAACAAGGTCTGGGGGTTATAGTGGCTCACAAATTGAATATGACCAACAGTGTGATGCAGTTGCAGAAAAGACTAGTCTTGTTCTAGGGCAGGGGTAGGCAACCTATGGCACGGGTGCCAAAGGCGGCACACGAACTAATTTTCAGTGGCACTCACACTGCCCGGGTCCTGGCCACCCGTCCGGGGGGCTCTGCATTTTAATTTAATTTTAAATGGAGCTTCTTAAACATTTTAAAAACCTTATTTACTTTACATACAACAATAGTTTAGTTATATATTATAGACTTATAGAAAGAGACCTTCTAAAAAGGTTAAAATGTATTACTGGCACATGGAACCTTAAATCAGAGTGAATAAATGAAGACTCGGCACACCACTTCTGAAAGGTTGCCGACCCCTGTTCTAGGGTGTATTAACTGAAGTGTTGTAAGACACAGGAGGTAACTGTCCTGCTCGGCCCTGCTGAATCCTCAGCTGGAGAAGTGTGCCCAGTTCTGAGCACCGCACTTTAGATGTAGATAAATTGGAGGAATTCCAGAAGAGAGCTACAAAACCGATCAAAGGTTTAGAAAGCCTGATCAATGAGGAAAGGTTAAAAAACTGGGCCTGTTTAGTCTTGAGAAAAGCAGACGTGATAAGTCTTCAAATATGTTAAGGGCTGTTACAAAGAGGACGGGGATCAATTGTTCTCCATGGCCACTGAAGATAAGGCAAGAAGTAATGGGCTGAATCTGTAGGAAGGCAGATTTAGGTTAGATATTAGGAAACGCTTTCTAACTCGAAGGGGAGTTAAGCTCTGGAATAGGTTTCCAAGGGAGGTTGTGGAATCCCCAGCATTAGAGGGTTTTAAGAACAGGCTGGACAAACACCTGTCAGGGATGGTTTAGGTTTACTTGGGCCTGCCTCGGCATGGGGGGGGGGGGTGTTTGGGGGCGGGCGGTGAGGAGTCGATGGCCTCTCAAGGTCCCTTCCAGCCCTGCATTTCTGTGATTCAATGAAGAGACTCCACAATGTCTGCAGTGGCACACACCCCTCCCCCTTCCCTGCTCACAGAGTAAGCTTCTGGGGGCAGGGATGGTGCCCTTCTGGGGGCTTGTGCAGCACCCAGCGCACTGTGGGAGCTACCACCGGGGGGGAAGGCGAGCTACCTCTGTGGAGGGGAAAGCGAGGGCCCTGGTTCTCTTCTCATGCATGCCAGGTAAGACACTGCGCAGTGGCATTACTGTGTAGTATGCGAGGGGAGAGCCACGTCCAAGGTTTCCTGGGGAATTTGGAACCTAGGTGTGTATGGAGTCCCCGGGCGATGCTCTGGAACTGCTCCATATGAAGCCAGGCAGGACACTGGGGGAGCCTCCTCTCTCTGAGAAGACTGTCGCCAGGGCAAGAAGCTTACACAGCTTTGACCTTCCTGGGTCTGGCCTCGGAGCATTCAGCATCCTCTGCCCCTCCGTGCGCTTCCCACAGCGAGTCCACCCAGGCGGGGTTCCTGGGACAGCCAGAGGGCCCTGCACCCCAACTCCACAGTCAGACGTGACTCTCAGCCAGCTGGTAAAATAGGTTTATTAGTCGACAGGAATACAGCGAGGAACAGAACTTATTAGCACAGAAATCAGTGACTTTCAGCCAAGTCCATCTTGGGGAGTCCTGGGCCAGACGCCCTGGACTCCCCCTCTTCCAGTCCTCCAAGCAGACTGCCAGCTTCCAGCGACCCAACCTCCGACACCCTCATTGCTCCTCCTCCTTGTCTTTGCCTCGCTTGGGGCAAAGTGTCACCTGGCCGTCACCTGGTTGCATCCCCTTCCTGGGTCTCAGGTTACAAAGGGCACCCAGCCATAGCACATGTGCAGGCAGCTGGAGCAGCCTCACCTGCCCTAGAGGGTCTCAGCCAAATTCACACACCCCTATTCCCACCACCGAGGCGTTGGTGCAGCACACAGGGAAACTGAGGCACGCACAGTATTCATACAAAACAGTAAAACTCACATACAACATAACAAAGGAAAATACCCACTTTGTCACATCATGTTGTAGTAGAAAGAGACAGTGTGACGGGGTGTGCATACCCTGTACTGGACAAAAGAGGGTTAACCCCACACTATGGGCGGCGGAAGTCCCGCCCCTCAGACCATGCTGGGCATGCTCCAACTGCTGCCTCAGTATAACCCTGTACCTGAGGGCTGTTACATGGACTCTGGCCTGCGCTGGCCTGAACGCAAGGGCTGCTGTAATTGACTCTGGCCGCTAGGCCGCACTGCCCTGACCCCAAGGGCTGCTACACAGTCTCCGGTCTCTGGGCCATACCACTTTCAGCCTAAAGACTGTCAGGGAGACTGTTACAGCAGTGGTATCACAACCCTGCCCTGCCCCAAGGGGGGATGGGGTGTGCATACCCCACGACATCCTGAAACATGAGGCCTGATATAAGAGGCCCCGGTATGAGGGCTAAACTGAAGTAGTGGTCAAGCCTTGCTGATATAAAGTGAAGTGAGCAAAAGTCAAGGCTGTGAGCAGCAGTCAGGCCCTGTTGGAAAACATGCCTGCATGCAAGTTCACAGAACCTGGCAAGAACAGGGCTGGTATTGCAAAAATATACACAGTCCTAAGAAGTGCTAGGCCCAGGACACTCACATAAAGACATTCCAGAAGGGTGGTACCAGAACACCCCAATACCAAGTATGGGACAAACACACTCCCCAAAGATAACAAGGACATGTTGACCCCTCCTAAAGATAAGGTCAGGATGACAGTGTGATGGATAAAGATGTTTTGATCGAACCAACCTGTACAGGCAAAGAGTGGTAACTAACTACGCCAGAGGGGAAATATGTAACTTGTTTGTATCAGTGTATAAACAGCGGCCACAGTGTATGTGTCTTTGTCTGGCCGAGGGGGAAATGGAAAGTCCGGTCATTCACTGAGCTGGTCCACTGTCATGAGCATACATGTACGGAGTGTACTTTAGCACGTATCGAGCGCTAATAAAGTGGTTTGTTGACTATCAATCTGGCTGGGTGCCTTTGCTACCAACCAAGTCTTGTGGTCTTTGTGGGCAGTTTGAATGAGGTCTGCTGTGTCAGCTATCAAGGCAGCGCTGGGACAGCATACACCGGAACACAAACATTCAGCCAACAACTAAACACTGGTGACCCCAACGGCTGATCTGGTAAGTAAGCGAGCAGTCCTCTGTAGGAATCGTGACCTAATAGGGCAAAAAGCCACCAGCTACGGAACCCCCTCAACCCTTCCCTGCAAATCCCCACAGAGTTTGATAAGATATGGACATGCTGGGTTGCCAGCAAAGGAGGGCCAAATAAATTTAAAAAAGATAGGGGGGAAGAAACATGCAATGGCATCTGTAAGGCTAGGGATGAGACTAACAGGCATCAGCCTGGCCCCAATTTCCAGGCCCACCCTCCCTCAGACACATTGGGCCAAACATTCCTAGGGCCAAGCTGAGTTTGGCACAGGGGGTGAGAGGAGACGGGGCGAGAAAGGTCACATGACCCACCTTTCTGCCCCATCCTGTGCTGGGCTGCTGTAGGCCAGTTTGCCTCCCACCAGCACAGGCTGGAATAGTCACTGATCATCTAGTCTCACTTCCTGTATAACAGGCCATAAGACTTCCATGAATTGATTCCTGTTTGGTAGTTTTTCTGAAAGAGATGCTTTGATTCAATCTTGATTTAAACATTTCTAGTAATGGAGAATCTATCACTATGCTTGGTCCACTTTTTCCAATGGTTAGTGACCCGAGGTGCCTTGGGTAGTCCACACTGAAAATGCCAAGGTCAGGGCAGGCTGCAAAAAGAAGAGCAGATTCTCCCAAAGACCGGTGATTAACACTGTAGTTAGACTCACCAACCAGTCACAAACAGTGCTCCTGACCCCCCACACTGGTTATCAAGAAGCTGAAAAAAAAGAAACAGCTCTCTTTATTGCATTCCAGTTTCTGACTCCCAATTGGCAAATAGGTCCAGTAAAGTGAGAAGTTATTTAAAACTCTATTCACTATACAAAATGTTCTTCTGATTTCCAAAGGGCCAGCCACATTACCAGATCAAATTTAATTTTTTTAATTAAAGCTAATGTTAAAAAAAAGTATATAATACATAGGTTGAGACAAGAGTCTGTACATCTGGGTATAGTGCTTAGATTAAAAACAAATTTTGGATTTGTGGATAAAGTCATAAGATACATATAGTGCATAATCAGCAATAACCAAAATTTAGGTGAATGAATTTAAGAATACAGTTTAGATATCTAGCATCCATGTATTTGGGTACATTATTCATGAAAACAAAGTTATACAGAGAGTTGGTGGGGGAAAGCAAAATATCAACAAGTGAAGATTGTCCCTCAGTAATTGAGAATTTAGGATGGACTGGGTTTCCCCCCCCCCTCTAAATGGACAACCTATCAGGAAAGTATTTGAGTTACTTTCCCGACTGCGCTTCTCATCGGCACCCCAGCTCATCCCTCCTGGTACTGCCGATGTCCGGTGATGTGTTCTATGTAGATATCCCTTGACTGCCTGATAGCATCCGACACCATGAGTTGCCGCATCAGCCGAGCGTGGCGTTTACTACTGTAGAACCTCAGAGTTACAAACACCTTGGGAATGGACACTAACTTTTAAATGTTCGTAACTCTGACCAAAATGTTATGATTCTTTCAAAAGCTTACAACTGAACATTGACTTAACACAGCTTTGAAACTTTATTATGCAGAAGAAAAATGCTGCTTTTAGCCATCTTAATTTAAATGAAACAAGCACAAAGTTTCCTTACCTTGTAAAAAAAAAATATTTAAATTCCCCTTTTTTAGTAGTTTACATTTAACACAGTATTGCATTTGCTTTTTTCCCCTTTGGTGTCTGCTGCTGCCTGATTGAGTATTTCCGGTTCCAAGTGAGGTGTGTGGTTGATCAGTCAGTTTGTATCTCTGGTGTTCATAACTGAGATTCTACTACAACTGTAGTTTGGATCTTACCCAAAATACCATGCTGCCAGCCAATTCTTTTATTTTAAACTAAACTTTCAGTTTTAGATACTGAAGAAAAGAAGGATGAGAGGGTGGAGATGGATGGCAGGAGAGAGATCACTTGATCATATACTGTTAGGTTCACTCCCTCTGGGGCACCTGGCATTGGCCACTGTCGGTAGACAGGATACTGAGCTGGATGGACCTTTGGTCTGACCCGGTACAGCCGTTCTTATGTTAGGAGAGTTGTTAAATGGTCAAATCATTCCAATATAGACATATATGGACTCTGAAGTTACAGCAGGTTCTTAGCAGCACTGTGAGTTTGCTGGCTTGTGAAGCCCCTCTGGAACACATCCACAGCTTGGATGGATCCATCAGTCCTTTGTTCAAAGCTTCAGTCTGTAGGGAAGTGACTCCAGGGATGAGAAGCAGGATTGAGGACAAAAATGGAGAAGATGCAGCTGCCTTTTTATATCCTTTGCCACACGAATTGTGCATCCTCTGTCCAAACCAAACACAAGCGTGCGGCACACGGGCATGGAAAAGCTCTTGGAGTCCAGGCATATCCTGCCGACTCAGAGGTAGCCCCTGGCTTCTCTCAACGGGTTCAGTGTACAGCCAGGGCCGGCGCAACCCATTAGGCGACCTAGGCGGTCGCCTAGGGCACGGCTATTTTGGGGGCGCCGGCGCCGCAGCCGCCCGTTCAAATTTGGGGGCGGGACCTTCCGCCGCGGCTGTTGGGGGCGGCATTTCGGGGGCCTAGGGCGCCGGAAGAGCTGGCGCCGCTACTGTGTACAGCTGATCGGCATCAGTACCATCTCGCCTGGTCGAGGGCCCGTCAAGGGCAATCTGTCTGGGGGGTATCGCCCGGAAACAGGACAGGTTTGAGAGGCAGCTGTCACACACATTTATAACGCCGGATACAGACACACACCCGGTTACACTTGGCGGGTTTCCACTGGTAGCGGACATGGCCTGTCTGGTACGGCTCAGCACAATGGGATCACGTTGGTGCCAATCAGAGAGTCGGAGCTTTCCCCATCGGGCGTGTGGGAGGAACGGGGGGGCTGGCACGTTAAAACGCTGGGTAAGGAATCGGGAGGAAGTTGGGGTGCGGGAGGGGCCTCAGGCTGGATGGGGCCTGGGAGCCAGGTCAGGGGCCTGCTCAGCGAGCCGGGCTCCAGCTGCTCCGAGGCCGCGGTGCAGCCAATGGGCGCTGCGGAGCCAGCCCGTGCAGGGAGCGGCCCGTAGCCCGGCCCAAGGCAGGTCAGACACGCCGGTTATAGCGCCCTCCGGGGTCATAAACGGCCGCTTCTCTTCCCTACCGCATCACCGCCCTCCGGGGCGGGGGCAGGGCCCGAGTCCGGCCAGGCCGGGCTCTCACGGGCTCCTCACACGCGGCGATGCCGGACCCCGGTGCCTCAGGTAACGCTTCTCTCCCGCGGCTTCTGCCTACCCCTCAGGTCGGGGGGGGGGGGCGGCTCTCCGCTGTCCTCGAGACCCCGGGCGCCGCCTTCGAACCCTCCTTCCCGCCCAGCGTCGGCGCCGCGCGCGCCTTTCCCGCTTAAATAACGGACGCCCCGCCTCGCGCCACGCCCACTCCCCGCCCCAGGCAGCCGGGCCGAGCCCCGAGCGCCCGATGGGCTCCGACGCCATTTTCCAGGAAGCGAGCGAGCGAGCGAGCGGCCCGCAAGAAGGAGCCCGGCCGCGGCAGGTGGGTCGGGGCCCGCGGGGGTGAAGCTGCTCGTTATCCGCGGCCGGGGCGTGGGGTCGCTAGGGGGGGGCGGGGTTCCGGACCGGGGCTGTTACCGCCTCCCCGGGGTGTGCCGGGCCTGGCTCGCGCCGCGGTCTCGGGCTGGGCTCGGGAGAGCGCAGGGCCCCGGGCTCGGGACCAGGCCCGGCGCTAACGCGTCTCTCTGCCCCCCAGAGGCTCCCCGGGGAGCGGTGCCCGCAGCGCGCCAGGATGTTTCACGGGATCCCCGCCGCCCCCGGCCTGGGAGGTGAGTTTAACCCCGACCCCCCCCGTGCCGCCCCCGGCCCCAGGGCAGCGGCGCCGGGCTACGAGGATCCCCTAGGCCGGGCCTGTGTTAGAGGAGAACCCCAATGAGATTGGTTTGGCCTCCAGCTCCCCCCCCCCCCGCATCCACACGGGGTCTGTGGGGCAGGAGCGAGGGGCCTTGCCGGAGCTGTGTGTGGGGCGCCCTTGGCCGGCGCTCGCCCTGGCGCTGCCTTTCTGCAGACAGGCGAAGGCTGGTTCTCCATGGCCACTGGAGGGAGGACAGGACGCAATGGGCCTAATCTGCAGCCCTAGAGATCGGGGGCAGGTTTCTGACTCTCAGGGGAGTTCAGCTCTGGGACAGGCGTCCCAGGGAGGTTGGGGGATCCCCATCACTGGAGATTTTTAACACCGGGCTGGACAAACGCCTGTCAGGGGTGGTCTCGGTCCTACCTCGGCGCCGGGGGCCCGGATTTGATGACCTCTCGAGGTCCCTTCCGGCTCTGAATCTCTCTGATTCTCCCCTTGTGGACTGTTCCTGGTTCCCTGGCTTGGAGCAGTGGATGGGGTGGAAGAGCTCCCTGCTGGCCCCCGGTGTACTGAGGTGGGTTGTAGGGTTCCTGTAGCTAGCGGGGTGAGGAGCTGCCACACTGGCCCTTCATAACACAGGGTGACCAGGAAGACGTTTCTAATATATGGAGATATTCCTATCTCATAGAGCTGGAAGGGACCCTGAAAGGTCATTGAGTCCAGCCCCCTGCCTTCACTAGCAGGACCAATTTTGCCCCAGATCCCTAAGTGGCCCCCTCAAGGATTGAACTCACAACCCTGGGTTTAGCAGGCCAATGCTCAAACCACTGAGCTATCCCTTCATTGTGAGAATCGCTGGAAAGCCCTTGGGGCTACTGCTGTTCACGGGTTTCCCTCTTTTTCAGCCCCAGGGAATAAGCCGGAACTGTACGAGGTGAGTAGCACTTGTCTTGTCGTGTTCCCCTCCTTGCTCTGTCTCTGGCACAGGAGGCAGAAAGACCTTCCAGCGTAAGTTGGGTTTGTGCTCTGCAAATGGATGCACACCCCTCAGTCCTGGGGCATCCAGGGACCCCAGGCTCCTGAGGACACAGGCAGCCCCTAATCTCCATCCCAGTAGGGGTTCTTCTGGAAACCGTCTCCTCTGCCCCTTGGAGAGGATGCAGGAGGTTCCATATCTGTCAGCTGTGTCCCCGTGCCCCCACCCCCAGCCTGTGTGCGTAGATTTCAGTTCAGAGGCTGTGACGTTACCTGACGTGCTGTGTGTGTCTGCTGTCCTTGCAGGAGGTGAAGCTGTATAAGAATGCACGGGAGCGAGAAAAGTGAGTCCATCCCCAGCGGAATGGGTTTCCTGTGGGTCCCGTGTACGCAGTTCTGTGTTGGCCTGCGTGTGAGGTCCTTGCTCTGAAGATGCTGGGGCTGACGGTGCAGGGAGCTCTCTATTCTGGTGTCCTGCCCCTGCCAAGCCAGAAAAGACCCGAGAGCCCCTTTGTCCTGTCCAAGGAAGGAGTAGGTGGAAATGTCATCTCTGGAAAAAGCGAGTGGTCCCCCTTGGCCCTGAAGTGCTAGAGCCCTTGTGCTGTTCGAGGGGGTGTATCGCAGATGGTGTGAGTGGGGGGGGGGGCGCAAGCTGTGCGCCCTCACAGGCTTCTGCCCTCTGGTTTCAGGTACGATAACATGGCTGAGCTGTTTGCGGTGGTGAAGACGATGCAGGCTCTGGAGAAAGCCTATATCAAGGACTGCGTCTCTCCCAACGAGTGAGTCCTGGCTCTGCTCTTCTTTCCAGCCTGGACTCTCCTGGGGTGGCGGGGAGCCGAGGGGACAGGATTCCTCAGCAGGGATGTCTCCCTCTGGGTGCATCGTTACTGAGTGGAGTGGAGTGACTTCTGCTCCCCAAGACCCTGCAGACACGCTGGGGAGGGGATGTTTCCTCTGGGGGGCCCTCAGAAAATCATCAAAACAGCTGATCAGATCCCCCCTGGCTCAAGCCCCCCGCCCCTTCCTGGGGCCAGGCAGTGTTGTTCCATTCAGAGGGGGTCTCCAGTCTCAGGCCTTAGGGCTCCTCCCCTGCCCTGGGGGCTGTTACATGGGTGAACTCATCTCCTCCTAAGGAAGCTGCTTGCTTATTTTATGGCCTCAGTGTCCCCCTCGTGCTTGGCATCAGCAGCCCCGGCTGTTTGCAGCTGTTCTTACTCCGTACCCTCTCCCCCGCCCCAGGTACACTGCAGCCTGCTCCCGGCTCCTGGTCCAGTACAAAGCTGCCTTCAAACAGGTGCAGGGGTCTGAGATCGGCTCCATCGATGAATTCTGCCGCAAGTTCCGGGTGAGTTAAGTTCTCCGGCACTCCAGCTTATGGGGGCACTGAGATGGGAATCTCAGGGAACCCCTAGAACTGGGGGGGCTGCAGTCCTAGATGTACCGCTGCTGACTGGGTTAGACTCCACTCCCCAGAGGGGGAAGAGAGAAATCCTGCATAGATTCGTTTATTCCAAGGGCAGCAGGGACCAATGTGACCATCCCATCTGACCCCCTGTGTAACACAGGCCAGAGCCCTGCCCCCACGTCATTCCCAGAGCAGAGCTGTTAGAAACGCAGCCCGTCTGGATTTAAAAATGGTCAGTGATGGAGAATCCACTGTGACCCGGGGCAAATTGTTCCAGTGGTGAATTACTCTCACCTGTTCGCCTGGGTTACAGACGGGCAGTGAGTTCACACACACACACCCCCACCTTACCGGCCAGGGCCTGTACAGAAGGCACTCTCCTCCCCCTCCCCCAGGTCAGCACATGAGCATGGAACCCCCGTCCCGTGCTTGGAAGCTTTCCCAGGGAAACGTTGCTTGTTTGGGGTTTTTATTCCTGTTCCCCTGGGCCGAGCTTCCCTGGGGCTGGCCGTGACCCTCCCGTCTCCTGCAGCTCGACTGCCCGCTGGCCATGGAGAGGATCAAGGAGGATCGTCCAATCACCATCAAGGATGACAAGGGCAACCTGAACCGCTGCATTGCCGACATCGTCTCTGTACGTTCCTGCCCATGGCGAGGGGCTGCGTGCGTTGTAATCCCTGTATCCAGTGTTTCTGGGACTCTGCCGCCGGGCCGGGCCTGCCCTCTGTGTCTAGACAGGCCAATTCTCAGGGGCAAGGGTGGCGGGTGAAGCTTCCCCTTGGGGAGGCTAGTCCCCTGGTCAGCCTCTTACGGCCAAGGCCATGTCCCTGCTCACTGCTCTCAGCTCCCTGGGCGGGGCGGGGCTGGGAGCTTATTCCTTGCTTGGGTCAAGCTCTGAGCCTGGAGCCCCTCCCCTGTTCCATCCCTTCCACCCGCAGCCCTGCCCATGGCCCCACCCCATTCCGTCTCTCTCCCTCCCTCCCCCCGACACCCTGGGGGGCAGGAAATGAGAGCTCCTCCAGCCCCAGGGCCATGGGGGGGCAGAGATTTTTCCGGGGGCCCCAAATCCACCACTGTCCCCCTCCCGCTCCACCCTGGTGGTGAGAGGTTTGGGAAGATTTTGCCTCCCCCAGTCTCCATTACGCACCCCCCTGCTCAGGGGGCTGTCCGGTGCCATTCCCCTACTTCCCTGGGGTTCAAGGCCGTTGCTGAGGTGTCTCTTCTCTCTCCCAGCTTTTCATCACGGTGATGGATAAGCTACGCCTGGAGATCCGAGCCATGGATGAGGTGAGATTGGGGGAGACAGCCAGGCTGAGTCCCTGAGAACTCTGCCTGGAGCCTGCGCCCCGGCTGGCTTCACAAGGCAGCTTCTCCTTGGCCCAGGAGAGGGAAGGGGAACAGCCTGCAGGGCCACGGGCTGTGACTCTGTGCCAAGCTAATTGCCATGGGAGGGGGCGTGGAGACTTCCTCACTGGGATCAGCACCTGGCTGGGTGGAGAGCAGATTCCTGCCTAGAGTGAGGGGTGGGGTTTTCCCAGCCAGTCCTGGGGCAGGAAAGGCTCAGGCTGCATGTGTTGGTGCCCCCAGATCCAGCCAGACCTGCGGGAGCTGATGGAGACAATGAACCGCATGAGCAACCTGCCCCCTGACTTCGAGGGGCGACAGAAAGTGAACCAGTGGTGAGTATGGCTCCCTGGGGCCCCTCCTCTGTTGCTATCTCTGCTCGCTCAAGCAGAGGGGATGGCGGGGGCCTGACCCAGCCTTGCCCCCCAGTGGGTCTTATACAGAACTGAGAGGGCTGTTCCACCCACCGGGCTGAGGGCTGCTTTGCAGGCAGGCCTGTTGGCAGAGTGCCTTTGGCACTCCCTATGCTGTGGGAGGTCAGGGCACCCCTGGGGGTAGGCTCATGGTAAGATGATCTGTGGCACCAGCCCTCCCAGCCGTGGCTCTGACCAGGGGCATGTTATGCTTTTTCTCCTCTGGCCCAGCTGGGTGTTGGGCAGGGGCCAGAGGAGCCCCAGGGAGATCCTGGCTCTCCCCAGGTCAGCGCTGTAGAGGGATGTCTGTTTTTAATTGCCCCTGCTAGTGCAGCACCAGCTGCAGCCCTGCCTCCTCCTGCTCTCACCCACTCACCTTGTTAAGTGCCTTCTTCCTGCCCTGGGTGGGAGGAGTCTCCTGGCTAGACCCGCCCCCTCTGACTCTTCCCCGGCAGGCTGCAGACGCTGAGCGGGATGTCTGCCTCCGACGAGCTGGATGACTCCCAAGTGCGCCAGATGCTGTTTGATTTGGAATCGGCCTACAACGCCTTCAACCGCTTCCTGCACTCCTGAGCCCGGCCCAGCGCCCCCCTGGACTGGTGGCTCCAGCTGCCCGTCTCCTGAGAGCCCCTCCCCACAGAGCGCTCAGGCGCCGACTGTTGGGCAGGTCTCTGGGCTGGTGCTGGGGGCAGAGGTCATGGGTGGTGGGGTTTGTCCATGCTGCCCCCCCTCCCCTCACTGTTGGGAGGGGCAGTGGCTGTAGCCCGTGGGGCTGTCCGTGTGAACGGCACTCCTCCAGCCAGGGCACGGGCTGGCCCTGCCTGGTCTGCGAGCAGGGGAGAGCTGTACAAACCTGCACCAATAAAGCCCCTCACGCTGCGGCTCGTGTGTGGTGTGGTGCTGGGCTCGGGGGAAGGAGGTGTAGCCGGTGCACATGGTCGGAGGCAGGGACCAGACAATAGCCCAATGCAGCTGGGGCTCAAGGCTGGGCAGAGGCAGGGCTGGCTCCTGTCTGCAGGGGGAGAACCCTGGTCAGCCTCAGCTGGTGCTGCTCTGTAAGTAGATAAAGCAGCTGGCCTTGTGGAGGGGGAGAGGATATTTGGTCCTGCTCCCTGGGAGATGTCAGGTTTCCAGGGGAGATCCAGAGCCATGTTTGTGTAACAGAAACCCTGCGTCACAGTTTGGGTGGGGAGCTGAGAGACAAGCAGCCAAGGCTAGAGCGGGTGGAATGCAGCACTTTATTTACCATGGTTAATCAATGCCCCTGGGCCCAAGAGCAGCAAGCCCTGTGCTCCCAGGAAAGCACCCGACAGTCAATAAATAACCTGTAATGTCTGAACTAGCTCAAGTGGCCAGTGGAAGGGGGGGGCCAGAACCCCTGCAGCTTGGGGAGAGTGTGATACCTCCCCCAGGACTGGATTACAGAGATTATTAAAGAGGACATAAAATATTACCCCCCACTCTGAGTCAGGCTCCCAGAGCAATGGAGCAGGGGACCCTGCTGCCCCAGGGCCTCGGTCAGTCTTAGACACTGGTTTCCCCAGGCAGGGACCTTCAGAACTTGCTTCAGGTGCTGTGCCAGGAAAAAACACAACCCAGCCCCCAGGGCCCGGTTACTCCGGCGTGAAAGCAGCTGGGGGAGATTAAGTGTGATCTCGAGCGGCACACTAGGAATTCCCACCATCACTCCGTGAGCAGTGCTGGCCAGGTAACGCGCTGCCTCCTTTGGACACAGCCGAGGCTGTTGATCCCCAGGGTGCGGACAGTTCTGCAGGGAGTTCCACTGATCCCAGCGCCACAGCAGCGTCCAGGGTCCTGCTTCCTTTGGATAAGATGGTACCAGGAGCTCCCTTCTCAGCTTGCAGAGGCGCCAGGCACCTGGAGATGGCAGGATGAGTGCCAGCAGCCAGGTCCCTGCACCCTCTCCCCATGGGCCAGGGCTGAGTTCTGAGTGCAGAACGGCTGCTGGTACAGACCAGCCAGTGCTTGCTTCCTCCTACCCCCCGAGGCTCGGCCTCCCGCGTGCTCCCCGCTAGCTGTGCAGTTCCAGGGCTGGCGGAGGAAGGAGTCAAGCCGGGATCCATACAGCAGGAGGAGGCAGGTCCCTTCACACGCTCTTGCAGAACAGCTTGTGGTGCCGCGTGACTGCGCACAGAGAGGTGCCCGCGGGGCTGCGCCAGGACTCGCCCACGCCCCGCTGGTCGCTCCTGCTCAGCTGCCGGCTGCAGAGTCGCAACTCGCGCACGTCGGCCGAGACCCGGGCCCACGTGGTGCTGTCCAATGGGCCTCGCACGCTGCAGCCTGCGGGAAGGAAACAGGCCGTTGTGCCAGCGTAGGGAATCCAGGAGACAGGGACATCAGGCTGGGTGATCCCCATGGTCCCTTTAGCAGCTGGAAACAGGACCCTTCCCTGGACCCCTCGGTGACCCGGGGACCTCCGAGCCCTTTGCACCCTCACCTGCCAGGCTAAGGTAGCGGAGCCCTTGGTTCCTCTCCCCCAGGGCTGACAGCAGCATCCGCAAGCCCACAACGGTGATCCCCGGGTTCGCAGACAAATCCAGCGAGACCAAAGCTGGACAAACCGGGAGACACCTGGGGCCAAGAGGGAACAAGTGAGTCAAACAGCCCCCCGGCCTCACTCTTCCCACCCACAATGCATTGCTGCACAGCGGCCCTGCCCACTCGTGGCCCCCCAGGGACGGACCCAGCAGCCAACAGGCCCCCCGGCCGGAGGAGATCCGGGGAGGGGGTCACTTCCAGGTAGGACCCAGTAGGGTGAAGGTCAGAGTTCAGGCTCCCAGTTCAGCTCCACATCACAGCCCCCACAACCATCTGCCCCCTAGCAAACCCCCAGGCCCAGAGACCAGCACTGCCCTTTACCTGGCCAGCTCCGTGACAGCCTCGTCGCTCAGGTGGTTCCCAGACACAGTCAGGTGAGTGAGAGCACATCCCTCCTGGAAGGGAACAGAGGGGAACTGATCCCAAAGCCACAGCCCAGCTGAACGGGGCAGAGGCGAAACCCTCCTTTCAAGCCAAGGCCTGGAGCCGCTGAACACCTGAGATTCCCATGGCCCCGGAGAACCTGGGAGAAGCACAGCCAGGAGCAGCAGATGGTCACGCTCCCGAGGAAGGACAGCATGGTCCTCCTGAGCCCCACAGAGGGACCTTGTGCCTCTGCAGTGTGGGGGCTGAGGCCCCTGGCCAGAGCCACGTTCGGACCACGCGCAGTGCTCCTGCAATTCCTGGAGCCAGTAAAGAGTTACAGCAGGGCCCCCCCCTCCCCCTGGCGCCCATTACCTGCATCAGGTACCTGACCACCGGCTCCACGAGAGGCTCCAGCCGGGCAGCCACCGAGCTGATCTCCAGCTGGCTCAGGGTGGCATAGGGCAGGCTCCTGAGCAGCAGCTCCAGGCCGGTGGAGCCCAGGGCATTGTGGGACAAAGCGAGGGTCTTCAGGTGCACGGCTCCTGGGCCAGGGAGAGACAGTGAGGTAACAGCGAGCCTGCAGGGCCGGGGCAAGGGAAGGGAGTTGGGGAGCTCACCCGAGGCCCTGTCCACAGCTGTGTAACGCAAAACTTACGGACCAGACAGACCCAGGACTGGAAAGAACAGCAGAGCGGGGAGCGGTGGGGCAGGACTGAGGGGCGCTGGCAGAGGTGGGGGAGCCCAGGGCTGGGTAGCGGGGAGCTGTGGGGCAGGACTGGGGGGCACTGGCAGAGGTGGGGGAGCCCAGGGCTGGGTAGCGGGGAGCTGTGGGGCAGGACTGGGGGGCGCTCTGGCAGAGGGGGGGGAGCCCAGGGCTGGGTAGCGGGGAGCTGTGGGGCAGGACTGGGGGGCTCTGGCAGAGGTGGGGGAGCCCAGGGCTGGGTAGCAGGGAGCTGTGGGGCAGGACTGGGGGGCTCGGGCAGGGCTGGGGTGGGACTGGACAGTGATCAGCACTCTCTCCATGAGCAGAGCCCTACTCGCCCCCCCAGCTGAGAGCTGTTCACCCTCCCCTCAGTCCCTCTGGGGGCTCACAGGGGTCCCTAGCCTGGAGATGCCTCTGCCATGTGGCCAGTGCCCTGCCCCTGCTCAGGAGGCCACGTACCTTTCAGGCCGTTGGCCAGCAGGAGGCGGTGGTGCTGCAGGAAAGCCCCAGTGAAGCCGCAGGCCTGGAGTCGGAGCGTGGTCAGAACGGGACAGGCCTGAACCAGGCCGGCCAGGGCCTGGGAGCTGCTGTCTCCCAGGGGGTTCAGGCTGAGATCCAGCTCTTCCAGGCTCTGGCAGGATGGGGGGGAGGGGTCAGCGCTGCTGGGTGGGCAGGAGTCACCCCCAACCCTCTGAGGTCTGCCCCGCACACCCAGTGCCCTCAGACAGGCAGGGGGCTGGTGAGGGGCACAGGGAGAGAAGCGACAGTGGGAGCAGAGCCCCCCCACGTGGGCCCCCTCCCCCAGTGACTCCACCCTAGGGGCAGACTCCCCGGCCCCAGGAGGGACGAGTTTGCCCTTCCCAGATCCAGGGCCTGCAGGACCAGTGCAGCGCCTGGTACGGATCAGGGCAGCCCTGGGGACGCTGCTGCTGCGCTGGCAGAGGTCATTGGGGGCTCTTTGTGCCAACTCAGCTGGGGCACAACAGCCATAGCCGGGGGAGGGGGGCTCGGGGGTCCCCAGCCCCTGCTTGGGGCTCTAAGGCTCAGGCGTGAGGCCAGGGCCCCTTCCACACCTGGGCTGGATGCACCACGTGCTCCCTCCCCCCCGCCCAGTCCAGGATGCTGGACATGCCCCCAGCCCTACCTGAAAGGCCGTCTGGGCGGGCAGCCCGGCCACCAGCGTGTGGAGCCCCTCGGGCCCGAGCTGGTTGGCCGACAGGTCGAGGAGGGTCAGGCCGGGCATGGTGCCCAGCGTGGCCAGCAGCTCAGTGGCCAGGCCGTCGGCCAGGCCGTTCCCAGCCAGCCGCAGGTGCCGGATGCAGGTCTGCAGCTTGAGGGCGCGCAGGAGCGGGGCGAGGTGGGGCTGACGCAGCGAGAGGCCGCAGGCGCTGAACGAGGGGCCCGACTCCTGCAGCTCCATGATCTTCAGCAGCAGCCGGTGCTCGCCTGCAACGCAGAGACAGGGCAGGTCGCCTCAGGCCCACTGGGGCGCCGGGGGCCCCTAACAGCTGGAGGCTGGACTCACAGCAAGCAGCCAGGGAGAGAGAGCCCCCAGCGCTGCACAGGGGTCGGCCGCCACCGAGGGCGCCTCCCCTCTGCGTCACATGGGGGTCAGCTGCGACCGAGGGCCCCTCCCCTCCCCTCCCTCCAGCGCCGCACGGAGGCCAAGGGCCCCTCCCCTCCCCTCCCTCCAGCGCCGCACGGAGGCCAAGGGCCCCTCCCCTCCCCTCCCTCCAGCGCCGCACGGAGGCCAAGGGCCCCTCCCCTCCCCTCCCTCCAGCGCCGCACGGAGGCCAAGGGCCCCTCCCCTCCCCTCCCTCCAGCGCCGCACGGAGGCCAAGGGCCCCTCCCCTCCCCTCCCTCCAGCGCCGCACGGAGGCCAAGGGCCCCTCCCCTCCCCTCCCTCCAGCGCCGCACGGAGGCCAAGGGCCCCTCCCCTCCCCTCCCTCCAGCGCCGCACGGAGGCCAAGGGCCCCTCCCCTCCCCTCCCTCCAGCGCCGCACGGAGGCCAAGGGCCCCTCCCCTCCCCTCCCTCCAGCGCCGCACGGAGGCCAAGGGCCCCTCCCCTCCCCTCCCTCCAGCGCCGCACGGAGGCCAAGGGCCCCTCCCCTCCCCTCCCTCCAGCGCCGCACGGAGGCCAAGGGCCCCTCCCCTCCCCTCCCTCCAGCGCCACACGGAGGCCAAGGGCACCTCCCCTCCATCCCCCTTCCACAGCCGGGGCCGGAGGCCCGGAGACGGAGAGACTTGCCCACGGCCCCACAGGGAGGCTGTTGCAGAGCGGGGTCCCAATCCCAGGCTGGCATCCTGCCCACTGGACCGTCCTTCCCACTCTACCCCCAGAATGTGACCCCACACAGGGGCAGGGGGCGCTCCGACCATCCCGGGGCCCTACAAACCCCAGTGAGACCTGGCTCCCTCTGTGCCCGATGGCTCCGCCGCCCACCCAGAGCATGGCCAGCACGGGCCCCGGGGCAGCCTCTTACCCAGGGCCAGGCTGCGACAGGCCTTCCTGTACCGGTCGGCGAGCGGGGGCAGGTCCCAGGACTGCACCTCTGCTAACACCTGCCAGGGAGAGGAGAGCCCCGTTGGCACAGGATGGGCACCGAACCCCCAGTCCTCTGCACCAACCAGCAGGGGCCCAGACGCCACGGTGACGGGCCCCTCGGCGGCCTGCAGGGGAGCTCCGTGGGCTCGACCCAGGAGGCGCCAACGCTGGCTCGGACGCCCCCCGCTCACCTCCTCGTTGCTCTGCAGCACGTCCACGATGAGATCCTGGGGCGCCAGCAGCGCCCCCTCCTTCTTGAGGGTGAGCCGCGGCAGCAGGCCGCACGCCTGGTAATGGCGCTGGGCCGCCTGCTCCGCCAGCCACGCCACCGGGCGGCTCTCGCTGCTGCTGCAAGGGAAGGGAGGGGGCTGAGGCAGAGCGCCCCCTACAGGCCATCGGGCACCTCAGCCGGAACCAGGCCCCCCCAGGCACGGGGCAGCCCCTCACCGGTGGCTGGGAGGGGAATCACGTCCTACTCAGAGCGGTGTTACCCCGAGTACCTGACCCCCCAACCCCTCGCCCCAGGGGGATGGGCCCCAGCAGCTCCCTGGGAGCCAGACCCCTTGGAGGGGGCTGCTAATGCCGCTCCACGCCCAGCATGGAGGGGGCAGGACTCCACCCACCCCCCTGCCCCAGGGGGCTGGGGTGGGGGGGCAGGGGCACTGGGCCACACCGGGAGGAAGGAGACGAGCCGGCTCTCACCTGTGGGGCACGGGGATAAGGAAGACGTTGTCCTGGACCCGGACCCGGACCCGGATGGGGGGCGGCCGAGCAGGGGCTGCAGACAGCGAAGGGAGCTGGGGACAGGAGAGTGGAGTCAAGGCACACAGGATACCCCAAGGGTACCCCGCCCCTCCCCACTGTGGGCCGGACCCCCCAGGCACCTCACCTGCGGGGCCTCTCCACTGCCGTTGGCTCGGCTGCCGTCCGTGGGCCTCGGGCCGGCGGCTGTCTCTGGGGCCCCCAGAGCCCAGCCTCCGCGGGACCGGCCCAGCACTGTTCTGTCCACAATCTGGGTGAGGCGGCTCTGCCGGGCCCTCCTCCTCTGGGGGGGCGCTGGGCGGGGGGCCCCGCCGTCACTCTCGGGTCCTGTGGCCTCTCCAGAGTCCGAGCCAGACTCCCCCTGGCCCCAGCGGCTCCTCTTGCGGGGCTCACGGCTCGCCCCCAGGTCGTCCTCCAGCCAGTCGTCCCCCACGTACTCGTCTGCTGGGATCAGGGCCGTCCTGGCAGGGGCCTCGGACGGCACCGGCTCTGTGCCCAGGCAGGACTGGGCGCTGCCCACGCTACGGATGGCCGCTTCATACTCTGCCTGGCCACCACCGCGGGTGGGCAGCTCAGGCTCCTCCTGCACCAGGAACCCTGGCGTCCGGCAATCCTCCCCCAGCGCCCTCTGGCCCAGGAGCCGCTGCCTCTTCTTGACGGGGCGGAGCGGGGTCATGCAGTCGTCCTGTTCAGCCCTGCGCTCTGACCCCTTCCCACCATGCTGACCGGGGAGCCCGCAGGGCGTGGGGGGCTTCTTGGAGGGGGCCCCACTCCGGGGCTGTGTGGCCAGAGCAGAGGGGCGCAGGGTTAGGGGCTCCGAGAGCTCAGCATCAAACAGCTGGCTGGGCAGAGTGTCCCGGGGGGGCGGGGCAGCTTCGGGTGCTGTGGAGGAGACAAGAGACCCCGTGAGCTGGGCCCCCAAATCCCGGGTCAAACCCCCCGAGAGCAAGGGGCTGCGGAGCACAGCGGGGAGACGGGAGGGGGAAAGGCAGCCCCTGGTACCAGGCTAGACACGCTCCCCAGGATGACAGGGGCAGGGGACTCCAGCCCGCCCCCTGCCAGCGGGTCTGGGAGCTGCGTTGAGGGCTCAGCAGAGAAGCTAGGGGCACAGGCCGAAAACGAAAGAGTAAGCTGGGGCTGGGCCCGGTGCCCACCCAATGCTGCTCCCTGAGCTTCCCTCCTGCCCAGCCTGGCCTCACCTCGCCCCGCCACGGCCTCCTTGAGCAGCCGCTCCATGGCTCGGCAGCGCCGGCGTGTCTCCTGGTCCAGGTCCTTGCCGTACATCCTCACCCACTCCTGGAGGGTGCCCAGCGAGCTCAGGCCCTGGAGGGGCAAGACATAGGCCATGGGCACCACTGCAGGCAGGGCCTCAGGGCGACGCTGCTGCCAGCCTGGCCCCAGGGCACTGCCCCCACACAGCCATGCAGGGTGTGCCCAGCCCAGCGCCAGCCCCTGCCCTCACCTTGGCGTTCCTCAGCACCGCCGACGCACCCCTCTGGAGCAGCAGCTCTGCCACCTCAAAGTGGCCGCAGTTGAGGGCGTCGTGTAGGGGGGTGATCCCCTCGCAGCCCGGCCCCCCGGGGTCATCGATGGAGGCGCCACGCTCCAGCAGCAGCCGGACGATCTCTGGGCACAGGAGCCAGCAGTTAGTGCCAGGCAGCGGTGACACGGCCCCTCTGGCTCCCTGCCCCACACTTCCCCGCCCCCACCCACTGCCCCCCTCACTCACCCAGGTGCCCATGGTTGCAGGCCTCGTGCAGGGGCGTCCAGCCACAGTAATCCCGCGGGTTCAGGGGGTGACCCTGACGCCAGGAAGGAAGAGACATGAACAGGCATGAGGCCGGGAGTCCTGATGGGGAGAGCTGTGAACCCCCCTTCTCCCCAATGCACCTGCCCATCCCCCGGGACCACACGCCAACCCCAGCGCTTCCATCGCCAGCGGGACCCCTTCAGCCCCTGCTAAAACGTGCCCACTGCTGGGGAGGAGCGTGGGGGGCTGGTCCGAAGGGGCTCTGCAGCGCCAGCCAGCTCCCCAGGGCTGCCCAGCCACCGGCCCCGCCCCAGGGGCCGTGGGGCGACAGGAAAGGGACCCGGGGACCGTCTCCTACCTGCTCCAGGAAGATCTGGACCCGGCGCAGGTTCCCGTCGATGCAGGCTCGGTGCAGCGGGGTCTCGCCTCGGTCGTTCCGCCGGTTCCACTGCAGGGGCGAGGGGAGGCACCGGGATCAGAGCCAGCCCCATCGTCCCCGGCAGCCCCGCCCCCACCTGGGAGCCAGCCCCGCGGGGTCTCAGCCCGGCTCCCGATTACGGAGCAGGAGCAATGGTCCCCCAGGCCCCGGCCTCACCTTGGTGATCCTGCGCCGGCCGGGCACGCTCTTGTTGTAGCCGTCCAGGTCGTCTTCCTCCCCATCTGGAACACAGGCCTGGGTGAGGTACTGCAGTGCTGGGCCGGGGGGCAGGGGAAGCCGGCTACAATACAGCCCCCCACCCTGCAGACAGGGGCCCCACATGCCAGGCAAGGCACCCACCACATTCCTGCCCCACTCACCTGCCAGGACTCGACTCCAGGGTCCCCGGACCCCACCCCTGCCTGCCCCTCCCCCGCCCACTCACCGCTCTCAGACAGCTCCAGGTCGCTCTCCTCCAGGGGCTCGCTGTCCCCCAGCTCCTCCTCGTCACTGTCCCCGCCTGCGCTCCAGCCCTGCAGCCTGGCCAGCGTGTCGGGGGCCTCAGGGCACCCCCATTTCTGCTGCACGGGGTGAAGGTGCTGCAGGATTTGCCGCTGGGGGACAAAGGAAGATGGGCTGATCACGCTGCCCCAGAAGGGGGCCAGGAGCCCTGGCTGGGGGTGGGAAGCCCCCCAGCCCTGGCCCAGGCCAGCTGGGGGGTGCTGCAGTGAGCAGGGCTGGGGCACTGGCCATCGGGGCAGCTCCCAGGCCCCCCAGCCCTGGCCCGGCCCAGCAGGCAGGGCTATAGGTGAGGGCAGGGGGGGACGCTGGCTATGTGGGGCTCCCCACAAGTCCAGTCCCAGCTGCACTGGCCGCATTTCAGCTCAGAGCCCCAGCACCCCACGTCCTTCTCTCCAGCCACCCCCAGGGCTTCTGCAATGCTGAGTCCAGCCCGGGCTCCCGGGCGAAGGGAGACACAGCGTCCCCTGGTAGGGGGGCTAAACAGAGTCTTCCTGGGCACGTGCCAGCGAGGAGCGGGGGCAGCCAGAAGGGGCTGCATGTTGGGGGGGGCGGGGGGTTCAGGACGGGGCCGGAAAGTGACGCATTCAGCAGCAGGCCCCAGCAGCAAGGTCTAGTGGTTAGGGCAGGACTCCTGGGTTCCATGCCCAGCTCAGTCCCAGGCTTGCGGGACCTTGAGAGGGGCGCTGCCAGCTGCCCAGCCTGAAGGTGGCGCTGCAGGTGAGCACTGGAGTCTGCGCTGGGGAGCAGCTCAGGACCCTCCCCCCCTTCACCTGCAGCCTGGGCTCCCCGGCCTGCTCCGCACACTGCAGCGCGCTCCGGAAGCAGGGCTCCAGTGCCTCGTAGCCTTCGCCGGCCTCCTCCCTGGCCAGGGCGATGTTCAGCCAGGTCTTCCCCTCCTGGGGCGCAGAGACAACGGGTCAGGGGCTGGGCTCAGCCCGCCGGCCACCAGCCCAGCCCCCCTGCCCACCCGGGGGCACATGGATAACCGGGGCCATCACCAGCAGGGGCAGGTAAAGCCCTTTGCCATCCTGGCCCTTCTGCCTGCCCCCGAGACGTGGGGCCCTAGCCAGGCCCTGCCTGCTAGCCGAGCTCCCCCCCACCCCAGCAATGGGGACCGGGCCCAGTGGGGGCGACCTGGCCACCCCCTCGGCGGGGGTGGGAAGGGAGGTCTCTCTCCATGGGCCGAGGGCGACGCCCACCGGGCAAGCACAGCAGAGCCAGCGGCTCCGGGCACAGTCCAGGCTGCCCCCCTCACCTCCAGCGGGTTCCCGCGCCGCAGCGCCAGCTCGGCCTGGTAGTGCTGCACGGCCCGGCCATGCTCCTTCAGGTCCCCGTAGGTGGCAGCCAGGGAGACGTGGATCACAGCCAGCTCCTGCTCAGGCCTCCGCAGGGTCTCAGCGTAACGCAGCTGCCCGGAGAGACACGGTCTATAGCCCGCCCCACCCCGGTCTCGCTCCCCCGGCCCCGGGCTCGCTCCCCCGGCCCCGCCGGCCCAGCCCCGCCCCAGGTTCGCTCCCCCGGCCCAGCCCTGCCCCAGGCTCGCTCCCCTGGCCCCGCCAGCCCGCCCCGCCCCGGGCTCGCTCCCCCGCCCCGGCTGGCTGGCCCGCCCCAGGCTCACTCCCCTGGCCCGACCCGCCCCGGGCTCACTCCCCCGGCCCAGCCCCTGTCACTGCCGCCCGCACCCCACGCCCAGTGTGTGACTCTAGGGTGGGTGGCAGGGCACCTCTGCAGACCAGCACCCCAGAAGTGGCTAGGAGGAAGGGGGAGCCCCAGTGCAGACCAGCCCCTTACCCAGGCACGGTGCCCGCCAGCACGGGGTGCACAGCCCAGGGGAAAGCTTGTCCTGCCCCCTGCGCGAGGGCACGGGCAGCCCCGACCCACCTGCCTTTGGTAGGACTCCGCCGCCCGGCGATAGTCCCCGTGCTTGGAGAACAGGTCCCCCAGCTGCTCGCACAGGCCCAGGGCTGCCTGCGGGTCGCCGGGCACCGCCTCCTCCAGGGCCTCCTGCAGACGGCTCACCTTCAGGGCTGCGAGAGAGGCCGGCAGCGTGAGCTGCATGCGCCGGGGGCTCGGGACGGCAGGCCTGGGCAGGCCTCCCAGCAGCTCTCGCCCCCTAGGGGCTCAGGGCAGGCAGGGGATCCGCAGGTGAAGGTGGGTAGCCTGGGGACCAACGTCCCCCTCACCCAACCCAGCCCGCAGGCCTATGGGCCACCGGCCGTCCTCTGGGCACCTGCTGCGCTTCCTTCCCAGCCCCACCTGGGCTGGCTCTGGATTCAGTCACAGAAAGCAGGTGCCCTGTGGTGACCCTGGGGGGCCACGTCTCAGGGACTTACCAGGAGCCCCGGAGGCCACCCCCTGGTAGGAACGGCCTGTGCCAGCCCCGAAGCCCACACCCCACAGCTGTGACTCCTCTCCCTGGGCGCACCTGCGGGGAGTGGGAGGGGCTGGCGCTGGGGGCACGGGCATTCGGAGGGGAGGAGGCTGGGCCGGGCACCGACCGCCAGGCGGCCCAGCCGAGAATCTCCCCTGGGGCCGAGCCCCCAGAGCTCCCAGCCCTACTCAGTCTCGCAGAGTTCAGTGCTGAGCCCTGGGGAGCAGACACCCCGGCCTCCCCCAGGAGATCCCCCCAGGCCGGCTGCAGAGACTGGACCCCGCCCCCGCCCAATCCCTGCAGCCCGGCCCCGAGCTCCGTTCCAGGGGGCTGGCGGCTCCGGCGCCCTCACCGTATCGCAGGCTCCTGCGGACGCTCTCGCGCTGCTGGGGCTGCTGCGAGCCCAGCGCATAGGCCTTCTTCAGCGAGCGCCTGGCGGCCACGAAGTCCCCCAGGCTGAGGAGCACCTGCAAGGCACCGGGGCACCGGGCTCAGAGAGGGGCAGGGGGCCGATGAGCCCCCAGGGGGTACAATTGCTCACTGCCGCCCCAGGAGAAAGCGCCCCCTGCTGGTGTGGGGGGGAGGAGCTGCCCCTTTGCCCACAGAACAAGGAAGGGGGTCCACACATGGGGGGGGGGGGCTGCAGGCACCCCCCCTGCACTCACCTGGGCGATGCTGGCACAGCACTCGCTCTCCAGGCACTTCTCCTTCATGGTGTGGGCACAGTCCCGCGCCCGCTCCAGGCAGCGCATGGCCTTGGAGTGCTGCCCCTCCCGCAGGTGGATGTTGCCCAGGTTGAAGTAGGCCCTGTACAGGTCTTCGTAGAGGTGAGTCTGCCTGGAGGGGGGATGGGGTCACGGCCAGCGACGACTCGGGGTCACGCCCCCCCCCATACACCTCCATGCCCAGGAAATCCCTGACACCACCCCCAACACCCCTTAGCCACAGCAACCAGCGGGCTCCCCCGCACCCAACAGCCACACGCAGCCATGGAGGGTGGGCCAGGGCTTTGGGCTGATCCTGGGGAAACGCGCTGCCCCACTCCCAGCATGCCCCGGGAAAGGGGGCAGGGCCTTACTCCGAGATGAAGATGCTCTTCTTGATGTAGCAGTTGCACTTGGCCTGGTCCTTCATGCTGTCGTAGACCAAGCCCAGGTTGAGATAAAGCCGGGCCCTCATCTCGCTCAGCTCCCGCTGCGGCACCGTCCCTGGGACACCCAGAGCCAGCCCGTTACCCAGCCGGCTCCGGACGTCCCCCTCCTCACCCACCCGGACCTGCCAGGCGGGAGCTCCAGGGCCCGGGGAGCGGGACCGGCACGAATGGCACAAAGAGCCAGGCTGAGTGCCAGGAAACATCGCCCTCTGGCTGACTGGATCCACCGGGGGAATCATCTCCCAAGGGAAGGGGTGGGAGCACCGGGACGGTCCTGCCTGACCCCTGGCGTGGGACTAAGAGGTCAGATAGGGCTGGAGGGCCCCAGAGTGCCCCTGTATATCCCACAATCCCTCGTTGTCAAACGGGCACCAGGAACGTGCAGCTGGCGCCATGGGCCTGGCCTGCAGATCCCAGCCGGAGCCCTGCAAACCGGCACAAGGAGACTGGCAGGCCAGACGAAAGCCCTGTCCGTGGGGCAGGGAGGAGATGGATCTCAGGGACCGGGGGGATCCCAGCTCTGCTGTGGGGACAATGGGTGAAATGTGGGTACTGGGATCGCCCAGCCAGGCTGTCACGGGGGCACCTCCCGGGGCCACTCCAAGTCACCAGCTGGCAGCCCTTCCCCACCCCCCTGCTCTGGCTCTGTGCCCTGCAGCTCCCAGCCCCGCGTGCCCACCAGGCCCTCACCTTCCAGCTTCTCCTCCAGGATAGCCAGGCTCTTCATGAAGGCCTGCTCCGCCTCCCGCAGCGCCTCGCCCGCCTGGCCGCTCTCAGCCACGAACATGTAGGTGCGGCCTATGGTGGCCCAGGCCCTCTGCTGCTCGGTGTGATCGGACAGGGCGCGGGCCAGCTCCAGGTGCTGGCGCTGGTGCTGAGGGGGCAGGACTGTGAGCAGGTATCAGGGGAGAACCAGGGGCGGCACGAGACCCCCAAGCCCTGGGGATCCAGGTTGGCTCTGAACTGAGCCCTCCGGGGCTGACAGCTCAGGGGTTACCACCACATAGAATCATAGAGTATCAGGGTTGGAAGGGACCTCAGGAGGTCATCTAGTCCCACCCCCTGCTCAAAGCAGGACCAATCCCCAGACAGATTTTTGCCCCAGATCCCTAAGTGGCCCCCTCAAGGATTGAACTCACAACCCTGGGTTTAGCAGGCCAATGCTCAAACCACTAAGCTAGCCCTCCCCACAGTGTTCCCCTTTAAACCTCTGCAGCTATTCTCCCCCGTCATCCCTGCCCCGCTGCACCCTCACCACCCCCACACTGCAGTCTTCAGGGGGGCTGAACTCCGGGTAACCAGCTTCCACCCTCACTCCCGGGAGAGTCCCGATCCTCACGGCCGATCAGCCACCCACCCTCCTACCTTCAGCGCAGCTTCGTAGTTCTCCAGCTCGGCCAGGCGTTCCCCGATCTTCCGGTGGGCCACGGCACAGCCAAGAACGTCCTCCACGCTCTCCAGGAGCCGCAGCTCCTGCCGGTGCTCCTCCAGTGCTTCCCGGTAGCGCCCTGCCGGGAGCAGAGAGAGGAGGCGGGGTGAGGGGGAAGCGAGCCTGCTGCCGAAGGCGGGAGAGGCAGCACAAACCCCAGCCCCGGATGAGATCCCAGGCTCGCATGCTCCGATGTGAAGTGTACTCAGCATGTGAGAGCAGACGACCCTCGGCACCTCCGATTTTCTAGCTATGGGAAATGCAGCAGATCTAATACACGTGGACGGCAGGGAAGCATTAGACACGGTGCCACGTGAGAAATTAGCTTAATTAGAGAAGACGGGACTCAGCCCAAGGACTGGAAGGTGGAGGGAACTGGCTTCAGGGGAAAAGGCAACGGGCCGTGCCGAAAGGTGAATGATCAGACTGCAGGGAGGCTCCAAGCGGAGCTCCTCCAGGATCAGTCTTGGGCCCAATTTTAGTCTGAATTTTGATTAATGACGTGGTACAAAAAGCAGGAGCGGGCGAATGGAATTGGCTGATGATACAAAGTCGGGAGGGCTGGTCAATCCGGAGGGGGATCGGAATATTAGACAGGAAGATCTGGATGGTCTTGAAGATGGGAGTAAAAGAAATGGGATGAAATTCAGTCGTACAAAGGACATGGTCATGGACTTAAGGGCTAATCATAAGAATTTCTGCTCCAAGCCGGGAACTCGTCAGCCGGAGGTGACAGAAGAGCAGAGAGACCTGGGCACGTGGGTTGGTCACAGGAAGACTAGGAGTCACCAATATGAGGCAGCCGTGAAACAGGCAAATGCGATCCTAGGCTGTCTCAGGCAAGGTCTCTCCAGTAGAGAGAGGGGCGTGTTCATGCCACGGTACAAAGCACTGGGAAGAGTGGATCTGGAATACCGAGTACAATTTCACGGCCACGAAAGGGGAATTCAAACGACCAGGGGCAGAGAAGAGCAACTCGGCTCGTCAGGGGAACGCAGGGCCTGGCTCAGGAGAGGCGACTGGAAGAGCCTGGCTTGGTTAGCGCAGCAAAAAGAAGGCTGCGAGGGGATCTCCTTACTCTCTGGTAATACACCAGGCAGGTAAACCCCAGGGAGGGGGAAGAGGTAGGGAAGCTAAAGGACAATGCTGGCCCGAGAACAAACGACCATGAACAAATTCAGGCTGGCAATGAGGGGGAGGGAGGTTCCGGAACCACCTCCCCCCAGGCGTTGTGGGGGACAAACAACTTTGTTAGGTTTGAGAGAGAGCTGGACAAAATTCTGAGTGGGATTGTATGAGGGGACTGTTTGTGATGATGGGGGCAGGCTTGGCCCTGGGGACCCTTCCAGTTCCTGTCTTATGTTCCTAATGCTCATGCTTCAGGGTCTCCGATGGTCATCTGCAGGGGTCAGGAAGGGATTTTTATCCACCCCCCAACATATTCTGGGGGGGGTTTTGGGCTCCCTCCTCTTCATAGATTCCAAGGCCAGAAGAGACCAGTGTGACCATCCAGACTGACCCCCTGTGTAACACAGGCCAGAGCCCTCCCCCAAGTCATTCCCAGAGCAGAGCTGTTAGAAACACAGCGCGTCTGGATTTAAAAATAGTCAGCGATGGAGAATCCACCACAACCCTGGGTAAATTGTTCCAGCGGTTAATGACCCTCACTGTCAAAAACGTGCGCCTTATTTCCAGTGTGAATGTGTCTCGCTTCAACTCCCAGCCAGTGGATCCCGTTAGACCTTCCTCTGCTAGGNAGCGCAGCTGGATTTAAAAATAGTCAGCGATGGAGAATCCACCACAACCCTGGGTAAATTGTTCCAGCGGTTAATGACCCTCACTGTCAAAAACGTGCGCCTTATTTCCAGTGTGAATGTGTCTCGCTTCAACTCCCAGCCAGTGGATCCCGTTAGACCTTCCTCTGCTAGGCTGAAGAGCTCGTTATTCAGCGTGTGCTCCCCGTGTAGGTATTTATCGACTGATCAAGTCACCCCTTAACCGTCGCGTTAAGCCAACAAATAGAGTCTCACGCTACAAGGTTGGGCTGCCCGGCTCCGATCACATGCTCCGGGTCTGACTGATCGCCACACGTGGGTCAGAAAGGAATTTCCCCCCCAATCACATGGCAGGGACATTGGGCGGGGGGGTGTGTGTGTGTTCACTTTCCACTTGCCAGGATTATCTGGGCCATGGTGGTGCTCGGCCCCTCCTGTTCTCTGCCCACACCAGCCTAGCCTCCTGTGGTGCACTGGCCTTGTTTCGGTTGTTGGGGTCAGCGTGCAGGTGCAGGTGGCCAGCTGAGATAACCTGCTTGTCCCTCCTGGCCTTACACTGACTCTCCGCTGGGCTCCAGCAACGCGGTACGCCTGGGCACGAAGCCTTCAGCACTTGGAAAACTCCGGCAGATACAGAACGCTGCAGTGTCTCCTCAGTGCCACAGGCTCCCACCAGCAGCTCACGCCCGTCCTTCGCTCCCTCCGCTGGCTTCCCGGACAACAGAGTCCAGCTCAGCGTCTCAGCCCTGATCTTCGAGGCGCTCCATGACCTGGGCCCAGCGCACCTAAACGAGCCTAAAGCTCCAGGATGGAGGGCATGGTCGCCAAGCCCGCTCCTCCGGCACCACCAGCAGGGGGAAGGTCGTCTGTGTGGCAGACACAGCTTCCTCGGGGCTGGTCCCAGCCTCTGGACTTAACTCCCCAGGAACCAAGGGCCATCCCAGCCCCACTCCCAGGGCCAGGCGCCCTCCTCCGCCCGGCCTCCGGAACATAACCAGAGCAGCGGGGCCAAAAAACAGCCTAGGGAATTTCACAGTGACTAACTAGGAATGATGGCCCTGATGGGGGGCGATCGCACATCCTGCTACGGGACCCCGTGCTCACCACAGGGGGCCAGACAGAATCCCCTCCGCCCACGCTGCACAGCACCATCCGCCTTCCTCCTCAAACAGCACGCACCGGCAGCGCTGGACAGGGCATCAGACGGGCCAGCGACCTGCTTCAGTGAGTGGGGCCAACACCGATCCTAGCCCAGAGATCCCATCTCATCCGTGGCCCGTGCACGCGGCACTGCGGGGGTGGGGAGCTGCGCTTCCATTTCCTCCCCTCCAAGAAAGGCAGGGCCCCAAAACCTACATGGACAAAGGGGTCTCCAGGCCCCATCTCCCACAACGTCAGCCTCGGCCACCAGAGACAGACAGGAGCGAGCCAGCCACTGGGAGTAGGGCCCTGGGACCCACTCACCATGTCTAGCCAAGATCTCCCCAAGCTGGTTACAAATGGCAGCTTCCTCCTTCAGGCTCCTGCTCCTCTGGGCCTTGTCTTTCGCCTTCTGGAGCTCTGTGGGGCGGCAGGAGAAGAACCATCAGCGCCCCTGCAGCCTGTTAGCACTGAATCCCTCTGGTGCGCCGTCATCGGCCCTCTAACTAGGCACCAAGGGAACGCGCAGCACAGGGCAGCAAATCACCACGGACAGCTCTTCCTACGACCCCCAACCTGTCTGCGCACTCCCTGCAGGTGGGGAAGCCCCATCGCCCCCCAAGAGCTGAGTCCCTGAGAAGGATGGACAGGACGTGCCCAGGGTAGCCCAGCCAGTTGGTGTCAGGGCCAGGAGCTGAGCCCAGGTCCTGCCAGTGCATCCTTCCCACTCAGAGCCCAGGGCCCCCAGGCTAGTCCCAGGGGATGAACTCCCATGACCTCGCTCCTGGGCCCTGCCCGCTCACATCTGGCTCCAGCTCCCGCATCAGTCCCAGCTACACCCCTCTGCCAGTCACAACAATCCCAAACCCACCAGGGCTGCCCCTGCCCCTGCCCCAGGAGACCACCCATCTCCCCCGCTCCCCCAGCCTGTTCCACTCACTGCCCCAGCTAGGGTGACCAGACATCCAGATATTAGGGGCTTTGTCTTACATAGGCAACTATGGACCCCAACCCTAAATCCCACCCCCTAAAATACTGCCTGGATCCCCCGCACCCCACTGCCCTGATCCCCAGCCCAGGAGCCCAGCTCAATATCCCACCTTCAAATACCACCCTGACACCCTCCCCTATCCCACTCACCCCCCCACACACAGCCCCAATCCCCAGCCCAAGGGCCCAGCTCAATGACCCCACCCCCAAATACTGACCCCACACTCTCTCCTGCCCCACACGCTGCCCCAGCCCACACATCCCCACCCTCCTCCAATCGCCCTGCCCCAAGTACTCCAGCCCCACACAACCCACCCCTCCAATCTCCCCCCGCCCCACACATCCAGATTCCTCCCTGCACGAGCCGCCACCCCAACCTCCTGCCGCCCCACATGCCTCCCGGCCCCCACACTGTCGCCCCATAGCTCTCAGATCCCCCCACCGCACGCACCCCAGCCCCACACATCCCCACCCCCTCCAATCCCCCCTAGCCCCACACATCCCCACCCCCTCCAACCCCCCTAGCCCCACACACCCCTCCGATACTACACACCGCCCCCCCCCCCCCGAGCCCCCCCCCGCCGGCCCCCCCCCCCCCCCCACCCCCCCCAGCCCCACACATCCCCACCCCCTCCAACCCCCCTAGCCCCACACATCCCTCCGATACTACACACCGCCCCACCCCCTCAGATCCCCACCTAGCCGGTCCCACTCGCCCCCGCACTCACGGCGGATCTCCCGGCTCCGCTCCCCGCTCATCCCCCCGCTCCGCCGCCAGCTCCCGTCCCGCCGCGCCGGGTTCGTACCGAGCCCGCCCCCGCGCCGGTCCCATTGGACCCCGATCCCCAGCGCTCTTCTCTCATTGGCTACCAGGCACCGTCATCACAGGAAACAGAGCCAATCGCAAACTGAGTACGCCAGCCCCGCCCCCAAAAAGGGAAAGTCCCTCTTCTGATAGGCTGCAATGGAAATCCATCCACGGGACAACTCCCAGCATGCAACGCATCACGCGCGGCCCCGAACTACAGCTCCCAGCATGCCGCGCAATCACGCCCCGCTCAGCCCTACAGGTGGAACCTTCCCGCCTTGCTGTGGCTCGGACCGGGCCATTGGGTCCGGGAGGCTCCGGTCATCAGGCAGCGTTGCATGCTGGGACATGTAGTCCTGCGAGCAGGAGCGAGGAAAACGCCTTTGTATCGCAAACGTGTCAGCCTGGAGCTCTGCGCGGGGCCCGCGAGCGGCTGCCAGGTGTCCGGTGCAAAGGGGATCGTTTCAGTGTCCGGTCGGCACGGCTGACTGGACACCAAAAGTCCGGTCAGCGCACTAAGTGCAATCTGGCTGGAGGAGCAGCACCTGGAGCCGGCTCCCGCAGACAGGTGGGTACCGGCGCTGCCCGCGCAGGGGCACCATGGAGGGGGGCAAATCCGTGATACACTACAGACACCGATCGGTTTCAAAAATAACCAACCGCCACCACTACCCTGCTGCTTTAAACCGTCTCAACCGGGGGGGGGACGTGTACCCTGGGGGTACGCAGAGCTCTGCCAGGGGGTCCATCAACTCAGCTAGATATTTGCCTAGTTTTACAACAGGCGACATAAAAATCACTAGCGACGTCAGGACACACTCAGATTTCATACAGACACTGACTTGTTTATATTGCTCTATAGACTATACGCTGACATGTAAGTACATTTATATTCCAATTGATTTATTTTATAAGTATATGGTAAAAACGAGAACGTGAGCCATTTTTCAGCACTAGCGTGGCCGTGACACTTTTGTATTTTTATGTCTGATTTTGTAAGCAAGTCGTTTTTAAGTGAGGTGAAACTTGGGAATACCCAAGACAAATCAAAGTCCTGCAAGGGGTACAGTACATAAGCCAGACTGGGTCAGAGCAAAGGTCCATCTAGACCAGTATCCTGTCTGCCGACAGCGGCCAGCACCAGGTGCCCCAGAGAGAATGAACAGAACAGGGAATCATCAAGTGATCCATCCCCTGTCGCCCATTCCCAGCTTCTGGCAAACAGAGGCTAGGGACACCATCCCTGCCCATCCCGGCTAATAGCCATTGATGGACCTGTCCTCCATGAATTTATCCAGTTCTTTTTTGAACCCTGTTAAAGTCTTGGCCTTCACAACAACCTCTGGCAAGGAGTTCCACAGGTTGACTGTACTCTGGAAAGGTTGAGAAGCACTGCTTTAAACTACTTTAAACCTTGTGGTACTACAGCAATTGGAATGACAATATTTTATCACACCCTACCTCAAAGATTGTTTCATGGCACCCCACAACTGAAGCACTTTAAATAGCAGTAGTTTTTGTAGTCTTACTTTTTCAATACACAACTGATTGATTGAAATTCTAAATGTAGCAGAATTTCAATGAACCTTAGGTGTATAATACGGGGGTCAAAATATATTGTTCAAAATCTTGCATCAGTAAGATCAAAACTAAATATGAAATAAGATGGGCCATATTCTATTCTCTTGCATCCGAAGAAGTGGGTATTCACCCACGAAAGCGCATGCTGCAAAACGTCTGTTAGTCTATAAGGTGCCACAGGATTCTTTGCTGCTTTTACAGAGCCAGACTAACACGGCTACCCCTCTGATATTCTATTCTCATTTACACAACTCCAAATTCTGAATAATGGTTGAAACCCATGCAGTTACTCCAGATTTCCAGCAGTGCTAAGGAGAGCAGAATTTGCCCGTTTGCAATTTCCATTGGAAACTGTGCTGGAGACAGCTATGGATAGGGATTCTCTACTGAAACCCCTCCCGAAGCCGCATGCTATAGTGAAGCATTCATTTAGCACACCTGACTGGAAGTATTACAGTGTACCTAATTAGTAGAACTTACTTGATAAAACTTCTGTAAAGATTGGAACAAACATTGCCTTCTAGTAACATTAGACCTTTGTGTAGGACCAATTGCAATGAATGAACGATGGTAAAACTATGTATGGAGATCATCCACAACAGAACCTTTCCGGGGGCGTGGGAGGGGGAAAGCAGCCCCGTCCCTACCAATTATGGTGCCCTACACAGCCTGAGCACCTGCTCCCCCCACTGCCCCGCGGAGGGTCTGGGCTGCACTCCAGGCCTGCAGGGCCGCAGAGGCAGGAGCTCGGGGGGGGCGCTTTAGAGGGGCCCAGAGCAGCCTGGGGGATTAGCGGGGGGCCTGGCACCGGCAGCAGGAAATGGAACAACCCGACCCCAGCCTGCTCTGCTCCCCCCGCCCCAACCATGTTGCTCAAGGAAGGTTTTGGGGGGGAAGGGGTCCGACCTCAGCAGCGGCGGGAAGCAGAGCGACTGACACACTGGGGAGCCAGCGGAGTGGAACGGGCTGGGGCTGGGGCGCTCTGCTTCCCGCCACCGCCGGTGAGTGCGGGGGTAGGTCTGACCCCTGCTGCCAGGGCCAGGCCCCCCCGCTAATCCCCTGGGCCACGTCCCTCGCTGGGGGAGGGGACAGGAAGGGGCAGAGGGAGTTGTCCCAGGTCCCGCATCCCCCTAGGAACGCACAGGAGGGCCACCTGGGGGGTGGAGCTGGCCGCTGGCGCTGCCGCATACGAAGCACGGAGCTGCGTATTCTGCGTATGCCCAAGGACGGCCCTGGGGGAGAGCAAGCCATTTTCCAAGGGGGTACCTAGACATAAAGTTGAACCAAGGGCGGGCTCCTTAAACACATACATCACAAGTTATCATCATCCAACGCTCCTGCCTAGGTAATTGAAGGGGCATTCTGGGGGGCGCTCTTGCTCTTTTTGTGGAAACACTGGAAATGAAACTAGCCGCTGAAGAGATCTGAACCAGAAGGGGCGGGGCCGCAGGCAGAAGGGGCGGGGCCGCGGGCAGAAGGGGCGGGGCTGGGGCCAGACTCCCCCAGCCAGCCCTTCAGCGCGGATGGGCCGGCACCGATTTAAAGGGCCATGGGCTCCTGGCCATCATCGCCGCCGGGCCCCAGGGAACCTGCCCCTTTTGGCCCCCCTCATCAGCAGCCCTGCCGGTACGGTCGGCTGTGTACCAGCTTACTTTCACCTCTGAGCTCAGGGCAGGGATTGTGTGACTCCTCTGTGTGCCTCTCTTAAAGGGCCAGCGCTCCGGCATGCCAGGGCTCAGGTATGAAACACAGGGGGAGGGGAGGGCAGGCAAGAACCCCTCTCCCCTCCCTAAATGGTGCCCCTGGACCTGCGGGAGGGATCCTGACAGCGCACCTCATTTGCTATCCGTAATGGCCCATCCTGGCTTCTCAGCCTCCCAGGCCCCGGCTCTCTCCAGCCTCATGGCACCTGGACAGAAGCCAAAAACCCAGCAACCCTACCCCTTGCTCCAGGAACCGACCCCCATCTATGCCCCATCGTGCCCCGATTGCCCCCGGCCTCTCGCTCCAGAGACCGATTCTGGCTCTGGGGACTGCCCCCGCAGTATCCTACCCGTCCTTGCCCCGTTCTGACTTCTCTGACACAACACTCAGCAAAGGTTCAAACAACAGATACCATGTGTTGAGTCAATGTAGTACTGAAAAATGAAGGTGATCCTGAGAAACCCCTGACACTTACAGCTTCTCAGTCACTGGAAGACTCTAAGGAAGTACTGGTACCTGATACGTAAATATAAACACTGTCTGTGAGGGGGGTGTGGTGGTGGGTTATGAACTAAATTCTCTGTGTGCTGTCTTCTGGCTGGGGGGGCGGTTTCTGTCTTAAAGGTTAAAAACAGACTCTGACTATATTATCTTAATACAGTCGACTTAATATATCAACATGTTAGTGTTTTGTTAATCTTGAGAGCAGCTGGTATCAAATGTAAATTATATTGTTATCTTATAATTTTCACACCATTTTGTCGTGGCTTAATAATACTCTACCAAAATGGAAAATGGTGATACTGTAAGCATGCCGTTTGCTGTGCTCGGTGCAGCAGTTAATGCTCTTCCCAGGGTGGTGCTAATTGAACGGATGCAAATATACAGAGATGTCCTTGCAGAATTGGATATTACACAAGCTGGTCAAAACATCTATGTTAACTTTAGCTGCACGGAAAACAGAAAAATAGCTTATGACAAATTATAGAGGATAATATATAAAAAGTCCAGTTTTAAGGGGACCGGTACAGTCTCTAGTCAGAAGTATTGACCGGACACCAAGAGTGAGTTACCACAATTGTCTATCTTCTTCTAGCATCCTGTAACAAATACAACCTGTAATTAGTGTACTAGATCTGTCAAAATACAGGTGATTGACTCTTTGAATCACTTTTTTAGTGCGCCACCACAAGCAGCGGGGAGCAACCGGCATACACACTCAACGCTCTTTTATCTGGTGGCTAAACTGTGCTGCAGTCAGACTAGCGCGAGGGTGAAATGGCGGAACCCGAAAAGAAAAAGAGTCGAAGGCTGTGCGCTTTTAAAGATGAGTGGCTACAACTCCCAGAGTATCGGAACTGGCTTACAAAGGCAAGTGAAGACTCGGGATATTGTTCTATTTGCCGTGTTCAATTCACGGTGAAGTTTGATTCTGTAAAAGCTATTAAGCATCATGCAGAGACAAAAGGTCACCGAATCAAAGTACAAGGACAGGTTTGGTCCAGTACTAGCAATAAAGTCTCCATAAAGACTGATAACGCTGAAGAACAACACATATGCACGGCTGAATTGCTTTTAACGTATCACGGAGTTAAACACCACCACAGCTACCGTTCTCAAGACTGTGGAAATAAACTGTACCCCTCCATTTTCCCTGACTCCAAGATAGCTTCCAAAATTCACTGTGGAATGACAAAAGCAGAAGCTTTGATTGAAAATGTTTTAGCCCCCCATTCATTGAAACTGGCTGTGCACGACATTGGATCAGCACCTTTCTCAATAGCGACAGATGCGTCTAATAAAGGGAACACAGTATTATTCCCAGTTGCCGTCCGCTATTTTAATAAAGATAAGGGAATCTGCATGTCTATCATAGACTTTTTCGAGGATGCAGACGAAACATCAGAGGCAATCGCAAAGAACTTAAGAAGTTGTCTTCAAAATTCCGGTCTGATACAGAATAAAATTGTGGCGTATGGAGCAGTCAATTTTGGAGAAAACAAGTCTGTTTTTCGGCACCTAAAACAAATGTTGGATTTACCAAACCTTGTGCCAGGGTATTGCAGTGCTCACATAGTACACAATACAGCAAAACATGGCTTGGAAATGCTCTCTTACGATGTAGAATACTTGGTCATCAAGGTCTTCAGTGAATTCTCATCCAGTGCAGAGAATATCAGTGAACTTAAAGAATTCTTTGACTTTGTGGAGACAGAATATTCAGAAATCTTATACCAGCTACCTAAACGTTTTCTGACCCTTTTCACTGCCATAGACAGGTTACTGAAGAATTGGCCTGCACTCAAATCTTACTTTATGAATAAAGGCAAGGAAGATGTGAGCCGCACAATATGGGCCTTTCTTGCTGAGCAAGAGGACACAGTTTCTGATGATGAAACTATTACGTTTCCTGAACTGTACATCTACTTTGTGCACAACATTCTGAGCCAATTTAACAACACAATAAAGGTTCTTGAGAGTGATTACGTTCAGGTAACTGAACTGTATGCTACATTCAACAAGCTGAGAAGAGAGATTCAGAATCGACAAGAGAAAGGCTTCTATGGATACAAAGTGACCCAGTTCTTGAAGAAGCTACCACTTAACGAGCAGAATACATTTGTTGGCGATGCCCAACGGGCTTACACACGCATGCTGCAGTATCTGGAAAAGAGGTTTGATTTCAGCGAGAACTCTTTCTACAAGTTGTGTGCACCACTCAATCTGGACGAACCTCTTCAGCTAGACAAACTGTGTGCATTGTCTAGAAACTTGAACATTCAAGTGGACATAGATGAATTATTTACAGAAATGTGCGTATTGAATGATGTGCTACCAATCCTAAAGAGTTCAATCAATGACGCTGAACCGAGACAGTGCCAGCGTCACCCTCAAATCAATGTCTCTGAGGTGTGGGTAGAACTCTTTAAGTGCTGCGAGGCCCCCAACTTGCTCAGAATTGTGCAGCACGTGTTTGCTGTTCCACCCGGCAACGCATTTGTGGAACGCATTTTTGGCGTTATGAAGAACTTGTGGGCTGATGAAAGGAATCGGCTCCAAGTGGACATGGTGAAAGCTGAGCTATTCGTGCACTTCAACTGTAAAATGACATGTGCCGAGTTTGCTGGATTTTTGCAGACAGGAGCAGCTAAGGAGCTTGTGGCAGCGGCAACAAATGATCAGAAGTTTCAATTGCCACTCACACCGCCCTGTCTGGGCTAGACTACATGCTGCTAGAATACAATAGCATTACAGTCATATTTTGTCATCCTAAAAAAGGTTAGGTTTCAGAGTAGCAGCCATGTTAGTCTATATCAGCAAAAAGAACAGGAGTACTTGTGGTACCTTAGAGACTGACTAAGGTGCCACAAGTACTCCTGTTTTTAAAAAAAAAGTTAAACCATTAAGTACGCAATATAGAGTTAGAATATAAAGTAGAAGAGTATATTTGAGGTTGCTTTAACTTCATTACTGTGGGCCAGGCAGACACAGAGCTGGCCTACAGCAAAGGTGACTTTAAGCCCCGTCGCTGTCCTGTTCGTGCCTCAAGTGGAGAAATAAATGCACAGAGAATTCGGGCCGGTATGTTTGCATTGTTCTACATAAATATCGTTACCTATATAATGAAAGTTCTTTGTGGCTGCGCTGGGGAGTTTCTTGCCCTGTTCTTGTTATATTTTTGTTTTACTTCTGAGGAATAAAGATGATACAAAGTTTGTATGAAATGATTACGCAGTATCAGGTGACGTGTCCAAAAATGTAAAACTTTGCACCTAACTGGATATTAAAGTGCACACAAAAAAGCTGTGACGAAGTGAGAATGTTTTGTTGTGTTATTTGAATACTGAGGGGGAAGACTGCAGGGGAGCTGAGCTGGGACTGTCTGCATGGGGGAAGGGAGATACCTGAGCATGTAACCTGAGAACCCAGGAGGGGAGTTGGAGACCAGGTAACACCTTTGACTGGGAATTCGGACAAAGGAAAAGGCTGGGGGAGGAGCTGTGGGGGAAGGGAGAAAGGAGATGCCTGGAAGAGGCTTTCAGTTTGGGGAAGCTGGCTAGGAAGGAAGAGGGGACTCTGACGGGGCTGGGGCTTCCCAGCGGGGAGAGTGGCCCCCCTGGGGCCCCCAGATGAACCTAACTAAAGGGGATCCTGTTTTCTGTACTGGCAAGACCTGTTTTGGACTGTGTTCCTGTCGTCTCAATAAACCTTCTGTTTTACTGGCTGGCTGAGAGTTATGGTGAATCGCAGGAAGCTGGGGGTGCAGGGCCCGGACTCCCCCACACTCCGTGACAAAAGCCCACCTGGTTTTCAGAGGTTTCGGGGGTGCTCAGCTCCACTGAAAGCCTACTTAGCTTTATTCAGGTGTCCAATCAAGATGCCTCATTTTAGGCAGTTAGGTTTGAAAGGTTTTACCAAGGTCCTTCAGACTTGAGAAGTGATTAGGTTTCAATATACCTTTATCAATTCTGGTCTTTTTTTTTGTTATGCCTGGAACCATTGTAATTAAACATCCACCTTGGGTTTATGCAAATACCAGGGCACAGATCCGATCAAATCAAACATCTCACCATCATGTTGTACTTTCCTACCTATCGGGAGTGGAGTTGGCGATTTGGCTCCAGTCCTGCAGTGAGTTATCAACCACTAGTGCCAGCTGGAACAGTGCCAATGTTTGTGTTCATTTCCAGTTTACAATATCTGCATTTACGCGTTTAGCACCTGCCTGCGATCCAAGAGGGCGGGTNTCAGTTTGGGGAAGCTGGCTAGGAAGGAAGAGGGGACTCTGACGGGGCTGGGGCTTCCCAGCGGGGAGAGTGGCCCCCCTGGGGCCCCCAGATGAACCTAACTAAAGGGGATCCTGTTTTCTGTACTGGCAAGACCTGTTTTGGACTGTGTTCCTGTCGTCTCAATAAACCTTCTGTTTTACTGGCTGGCTGAGAGTTATGGTGAATCGCAGGAAGCTGGGGGTGCAGGGCCCGGACTCCCCCACACTCCGTGACAAAAGCCCACCTGGTTTTCAGAGGTTTCGGGGGTGCTCAGCTCCACTGAAAGCCTACTTAGCTTTATTCAGGTGTCCAATCAAGATGCCTCATTTTAGGCAGTTAGGTTTGAAAGGTTTTACCAAGGTCCTTCAGACTTGAGAAGTGATTAGGTTTCAATATACCTTTATCAATTCTGGTCTTTTTTTTTGTTATGCCTGGAACCATTGTAATTAAACATCCACCTTGGGTTTATGCAAATACCAGGGCACAGATCCGATCAAATCAAACATCTCACCATCATGTTGTACTTTCCTACCTATCGGGAGTGGAGTTGGCGATTTGGCTCCAGTCCTGCAGTGAGTTATCAACCACTAGTGCCAGCTGGAACAGTGCCAATGTTTGTGTTCATTTCCAGTTTACAATATCTGCATTTACGCGTTTAGCACCTGCCTGCGATCCAAGAGGGCGGGTACCAGGTAGCCTGGCCACTTTTGTAATGGACGTTGTTCCACGCGTCTTTGAAACAGCAGCAGATTGTGATGTGATATGTTGGGGTTTTTTGCTGATTAAAGTCAAAATGTGATTCATAAACCTGCATGAAGATGTTAGTCTTGAAAGGATTGAATGATAAAACAATTTTCATGGGCAAGGGTGTTGTTCCCTTGTAGTATCTGAGCTCTTTGTGAATAATGATGAGCTTATCTTCACCAAACTCCTGTGAAATAGGGAAGTATCATTGATTTCCACTTTACAGATGAGGAGCTGAGGCACAAACAGGTAAGTTGCCTGACCTTGATCACACAGGAATTACCTGGCAGAGTTGTGAAATGCGCCAGGTGATCCTTAGTTCCAGTCCAGTGCTCTAACTGTTACTGGAGGGGTAGCCGTGTTAGTCTGGATCTGTAAAAAGCAACAGAGAGTCCTGTGGCACCTCCAATACATCTGTTAGTCTATAAGGTGCCACAGGACTCTTTGTTGCTTCTAACTGTTACTGTTAGGTGATGCTGATTGTACTAGCACCCAACAGCCAATGTGCCCTCTAATTTTTTACATCCAAGTGCAGAATGAATTTTGTTATGTGCACCAATATGGAGGTGATGTGTGGGAAGGGGTGGGGCGGAGGGGTTCAGAGTGTGGGAGAGGGCTCAGGGCTGGGGCAAAGGTTTGGGGTGCAGGGGGTGAAGGCTCTGGAGTGGGGCCAGGGTTCAGGGTGTCGTAGCTCCAAAATTAAAGAAACTTACTTTTATATACATCTGTTAATGGGCAGTTTCACTTTAATTAGCATTGGGATTCACCTTTTGGATTTTACCTTTTGTGAACAAAGACCTCTTATCTCTTGCCTACTGACCCGTTGTTGCTCTGAAGAATTTATCATTATAATTCTGGCTGTAAACGTCAATGTAACACCCCAGAAATTAGCAGTGTTTGACAACACAGTGTGGGAACTTTCTTATGAAGATTGTAAGAAACCTGAATTTTGGTTTCACGCCAGGCTCTGCACACTCAGCTCTGCTTTAATTGGGTTGTTTTCAGTTTAGCACTCCGTGTGGGTTTAAAATGTGTGGTGTCACTTGACTGGAGTTGGATTGGACGATTTAGCACGCTAGGGGGCTTTGGGGAATTTTATGTTTTCTTTCTTTATAGGAGAGACGTTAAAGCTTAATTAAAGTGTCCTTTTAGAGTAGAGATTTAAAATAAGACTCATAAGGAAAAAGGAACGCCGCTATGTAAGAGTTTAATCTGTTTATACTTTTTGATTTATGTGTCATCATTAAATAATACAGCTGGATGACCAAAGAATCCACACATGGTATGCATTACAATATTCTGTTCATGGAGATTAAGTCAAAATTCTAACAGTGACTAAACTGTCACTTGCGTCCTCAACTCTTTGTTAAACTGTAGAGTAAACTATGAATGTAGAAAATACCTGACCGGCAAGTAGAAGCGTGAAAGCATAATTACTAAATAGAAATAACTAGCACGGTGGTGACAGTGCTGTTACTCGTGGGCTATTACTAATGAGTTACCTCGTACTTACAATTAGTGCTGCAAGCTCTTCAGGAAAAGCTACCTGGTGAGCAAGATCGGCATTGCCAACCCGACGAATGGAAACATCACCAGTCAGCCCCCCAAACTCATGATCAGTCAGTGCCCCACAGCAGACTGGACTCATCTCCTCCCCATCAACACATGGAAACACTCAGCCTCTTCTTCCTTCCCACCCTAGTCCAGGCAGGCACACACCTCTGGGCCTGGGGTATGTAGCTACTAGGACTCAGGGAGCAGGAGCTTTCCTTTGCTCACTGGTCCAGGACCAACCCTTAGCAGGAGGGTCTGAGGGCATTTGGACTGGTCTCACTAGCAAGTTTCTCTGACAGGCAAATGCCCCAGCTTTGGCCCTCAATGCCTGCCTGTCACCTCACTGATTATGTGAGTGTTAATTATGTAAAGTGTTTAAAAGTCTCCAGGCTCAGTAATTCTACACTTTCACTGGTCCCTCCTGCCTGTTCAAACACACACCCCTAAGCAAAACCCCAGCCTGTTAACCACTGCCCTTGGCCCTGGGAGAAATACCATCCACAAGGAAGAGAAATGCTGTGGAGCGTAACTGCCCCGCTGCTCCCAGAACACACTGTACTCCGTGCAGGGTTCCCAGCCCGTCTCCCAGGGAGGAGGCAGCTCCCCGTCCCTGCCCTGAACTAGAGCTCCGGGAAGTTCTGGACCACGGGATGGCTTAGTTTTAGATCTCCTCATTGAGGCTGCACGTGGCATAAGCAGGGCAATGACTGTTTCAGGGAAGCAGGGAGCTGCATGCAAAGGGATGGAGACAAGTTAGGGGGTGTTGAACTTTTGCCACAGCCTGTGGCCACAGGGATCATTCAATACACTAACTCCAGCAGCCAGACACTCCGGCTCACGAGCACAGCCGCGGTGGGCGTATCTGACCATCAAACCAACTAGGAACCTCCTGAGTGGTCCCAGCTGGAGGAGGGCCCTGCACCTTCCAGCCACTGCTAACACTGGAAACTCTCTCTTCCCCAGTGAAATCCCATGTCCCCAAACATGGCACAGCAACAAGGCTGCTAAAAGCACTGCCTGTGCAATGGGGCCTATATCAGATACGGACCAAGGGAAGGGGTGAGGTGGTTACCTCGATCAGAGGGAGCCTTTGCAGGAATTGGGGGGCGGGAGGGCTTTTAAATAAAACAACAACCCACAAACCTATTTTACATGTTTCAAGCAGGATCCAATGGTTTTATGCCATTCCTAAGAGAAAGCAGCCAGTCTCAGTGATCAGCATCACCCCCGCTGCAGTCTGGAGGCACAACTAGTCATTTGTTCTCTCGGCCCCCAGGATGAGTGAGCTCCCGTCCCAGCTGGCCTAAGCTCGCCTCCAATGTATGGATTCGGTTTTTGTAAGTCATGGACCAGTCCACACCTGGACACAAACAGGATGCAAATTCCACTGCACTCAGATGTGGCCAACTCAGTAGGAGAAATCCACAGGGCCGTGCCAGCATGAATGAGAAGGGGCTACAGCTCCATATATTTGAATTTAGCAGTTCTGCTTTCTTTCACGGCTCACTCTCCCCTCAGTAACTCACCCGTTCCACACTGTCTCTCGCCCCCACAGCACACAGGTTTTGCCAGTTATTTTTTCACAATTCACATTTAGACTATCGTTGAACACCATATTATTTTTATGACGACTTTTTTGGTGCCCACTTAGAATCAGGCAGTGACCCCCAAACTGGTCCCAACACGCTGGCTAGGACCTGCTATCCAAGCAGCTCAGCGATAAGTACCTGATGAGTTTTTATCAATAAAATGTTTTCTCCTCTACAGCAACTACATTTCCTCTCTCTCAGCAGGTGAATGCTCAAGTCTTGGACTGTCTGCTTTTACTTCCTTCTTGGGAGGGGTCCAGAGCAAACGCAGCCTTTCTTGGTGCAGCCCCCAGGCTCCCTGCTTAACAGGACATAGCTCCCTGGCAGTTTTACCAAAATGCCCCCAGGGCAACTGGCTCCACATGGATTCTCCGATGTCTAATAAGTGTTGAGCGCCACCTAAACCTTTGCTCACAACTGGGACATTTATAGGGCCTCTCGCCCGTGTGGGTTCTCTGATGGGCCGTGAGGGACGATGTCTGGCTGAAGCCTTTCCCGCACACCTCACATTTGTAGGGTTTCTCCCCAGTGTGGATTCGCTGATGCTCGGTCAGGTTCGAGCTGCTGTTGAAGCTCTTCCCGCAGGTGCTACGTTTGTAGGGTCTGTCCTCCAGCTGGATAACCTGGTGTCGGAGAAGCTCCGCGTTTCACCGGAAGCCTTTCCCACACTCGCTGCACCCGTAGGGCCTGTTCCCCGTGTGGCTCCTCTGATGGGCAAGGAGGGATTTGCTCTGACCGAAGCTCTTCCCACACTAGGAACAGGTACAGGGTCTCTCTCCCGTGTGTGTTGTTTGATGCTGAATGAGAGCCGAGCTGTGACTGAAGCCTTTCCCACACTCGGTGCATTTGTAGGGTCTCTGCCCCGTATGGATCCTCTGGTGGATGAGGAGGGTGGAGCTCCAGTTGAAGCGCTCCCCACATTCCCTGCACTGATGGGGTCTCTCGCCTGTGTGGATCCTCCGGTGCATGACGAGTGTTGAGCGCTGAGAGAAGCTCTTCCCACACTCAGAGCACCTGTAGGGGGCCGCTCGCCGGTGTGGATTCTCTGATGTCTGATCAGTTCTGAGCTCTGCCCAAAGGCCTTCCCACAGTCAGCACATTCATAACTTTTCTCCGCCCAGTGGATTCTCTGGTGTCTCAGGAGTGCTGAGCTCAGCCGGAAGCTCCTCCCACATGCAATGCATTTGTAGGGCTTCTTTCCCATACAGCGTCTCTGGTGTCTGATAAGGGCTGGGCGCTGCCAGGAGCTTTTGCCCCGTTCACCACATTTATAGGATCTCTCTCTCTTCTGAGCTGGGCTCTGATGCGCAGCCACATCTTTGCACTTCTTGAGACGTCTCTCGCAGAGAGTGGATTTGCCCCACCGGTGCCCAGTGGATTCTCTCTGCTGCATTTGTAACCTGGGCTGACTTTCACTGTCTTTCCCCTGGTCCCGACTCTGGGAAACATTGCCCATGGAGCAGTCATTGGCTCTCACCTTTCCAGGATCTCCCGGTCGAGTTTTCTCATTCTCACTGTCACTCTCAAGCCCGTCACCTGCGGAAGGGAGAGCGAGAACCCAGGCAAGATCACGCCCAGCGGCCAGGAGAAAGGATCTCTCCGCAAGGAAACCTGCCAAGAGTCGGGGCAGAAACAAGTCAAGCGCGAAGACGATGGAAGTCAGAAAGGGAACCCCCCGAAACCCGTCCCCAGGACAGCACGGAGGGGGCACACCCCGAACACGGACCCGATGAGCGAGGGCACAACTAGGCCCAATGTCAGTCAAGGGGGGGGGGAGAGTTACGTCTGCGGTACTAAGCGGTGCCGCTCCGCTCGGCCGCGGGGCTTGTCCGGTGGGTCCTGGGCCTCCCGGCTTAGGGGCAACTCCGGACTCCAGAGCGGAGGGATCCAGTGACCAGGCCACAGCCCATCCCGAGAGCCCAGCTGGGGTCTGGCTGCCCCCCCGCCCCACACACGGGGCTGGTCCTAGAGACTCGCCACTGGCAACTGGCTGCATGGATCCGCCCCCCCGCCCCCGGGACACGGTGCGGGCCGGGCCCACGCTGCGACGTCTCTGCGGCGGCCCCGGGTCTCCTGTCCCGCTTCCCCCGGGGGGGCGGGGGGGCTCGGCACAGCGGCGCGGTGTGAGCCAGGCCGGGCCCGCCCCCCAAACCCGGACCCCGCCTCGGTACCGTGGGAGGCTCCGCCCCCTCGGGGCCGGCCCGTGGAGCCCGCTCACAGCCACACCGGAAGTGAATCCAGCCGGAAGTGATGCCCGGGTGGACACCTGACCCTCAGCCCCGCCCACCTCCGCTCGCCTGGGGGAGGTGGGGGCCACAAACAGCCGGGAGGGCGCATGCGCCGCGCTCCCGCCCATGCGCGCCCCGACCCCCTGGGGGAGCTGCGAGCGGGGCAGGCAGTGGCGCCCCCCGACGGGCTTCACGAGGAAACGGGCGGCTGCCTCCTGGCTCAGCCTCCGCGGTCAGCCCCAGCGGGGGGCACGGAGAACAAAAGAGCCTCGGGCGGGGGTCCGGTGGAGGAAGAAAGAGAACCCCGACGCCCGTGCATTGGGCAAGGTAA